>PVJO010002272.1:75775-147942 GCA_004026905.1 Hystrix cristata | reverse complement strand
AAAACAATTGTTGCTGGGTGTGGTGGCACATGCCTGTAATCCCAGCACTCAGGAGGCTGAGGCAGGATTGCCATGAGTTGGAGACCAGCCTGGGCTACATAGCGAGTTCAAAACCAGCCTGTAGTACATAAGGAGACCCTGCCTCAAAAAAACAAAACAAATAAAAGCAAAGCCCAACAACAATTGTTTGAAAAAGCAACGATAAAGACTGCCTAATCTCAGAGTTCAGAAAGGCAATCAGCAGGTACCTTTCCACAGTCTCTGACACAGGGGAGCCCACAGGGACAAGACGGGCTTTCCCACCGTATCCTCCCCAGACGAGGCCAGCCAAGGGCAAGGCGCCTGTCAGTGGCTGCACCTCCTTAAGTGGCCAGCAGAGGGTCCTCCCCTGGACAAATAGACTGTGAAATTGGTCCGCCTAAAAATGACACTGTCAAAAAAATAAATAAAAAAAAAATAAAAATGACACTGTCACAGTGGACCAGGGAGGCACATGAGCAAAGGGCCAAGGGTGGTGCAAGCAGAACAGGGTCAGTTGCAAAGCCTCTAGTTGAGGCCTTTTCCAGATCCCATAGGACCTTGCCACCCCCTCCCCAGAGGTGCATAAAGCTCCTTACCACAAATCCTGCCCAGAGCAAACCCTCTATTAGATTAGCTCCTAGCTCTAAGCTGAGACAAGAATTTTCTGCTCCTGTTTTGCTCCTTTTTTTTAAAAAATTTTTTATTTTTACCAAGAACATGTAGTGGTACATTGTATACATAACGATCATAATCAACATGGTTATTTTGTACCTGTACATGATACATCTTGGTTTTCCCCCCCTTCCCCCCTCTTCCCCTCCCCTCCCTTCCATTCACCTACCCCTCCCTATTTGCAACAAGTTTATTTACACTTTTCCATTTTTTTCCTTTCATCTTACTTTTCTTTTAACCTTCTTCTATATCCCCCTTTCCCCTATCTAGTTCTCCTCTCTTTTGAATACTATCTCTCTCTCTCTCTCTCTTTTTTTTTTTTTTCCTTCTTAAGCTAATTATCATCAGCCCTTGCATGTCTGGGTCTAGGAATCTGCCCTGGAAAGTTCTCCCTGGTAGTGAGGGCGAGGGGGCCCGAAGTGGGAGTTGGGAGGATCCTCAAGAAAAGGAAGAATCAAGCCTGATGGGATGCACACCTGGAATCCTGGCACCGGGGGGGCTGAGGCAGGAGGATCACCATGAGTTCAAGGCCATCCTGTACTACAAATTGAAACCTGTTCCAAAAACAAAACAAAACAAAACAAAAAACAGAAAAGGGAGGCTCTTTCTCAGGAGGTCTACTTGGGGAGATTGGAGAGGGATTCTTTGGGCATTAGGGGAAGTCTGTGGTGGGAAACAGCATTTATTCTGGGGATGATGAGGTCTAGTCTAAGGAAAGGAGGTTCTTCTGAGCAGTGTTCCACAAAGTGTGATCTTTAGACTGGTAGCATCAGCAGCATCTGCAAACTTTAGTTAGGGAATGTAAGTTTGCTGGCTCCACCCCATAATTCTAACCAGAAACCTCAGGAGCACAGCCCAGCACTCCCAAGGATTTGGGTGTGTATTGAAGTTTGACAGCCACTGTTCTTGAGTTATAAGGTCTGGTCTAAGAGTGAGAAATGTGTTATTAGAAATCAAAGGAGGCTATGTGGTGTGAGTGGGAAGTATTGCCAGAATGGGGATAGTCTATGTTAGTGGCCTTCTGGCAAGTTACAAAAGTTCTATTCTCTTTTTCATTGCTGAGGACCAAACCCAGGGCATTCCATATGAGAGGCAATAGGCAAGTACTCTACTTTTGAGCTATATCCCTACCTCTAGGTAGGTTCTGTACCCTGGAATGAGTAGGGTCTGTTCAGGGGAATGGTGACATATCTACTTTATTAAAATGGAAGGTGACCGAGCACTGGACTAGAACTGGAAAACAAGTCTTTTAAAAGTAATATAAGATGGAAAGGTGATGTTAATTATGGAATAAGGAAGTTTGACATAACAATTTTAGTATATGTGCTGATGAAGCGAGCACATGTTTGACATGACAGATAAAGTCTCAGTTTAAAAAAATTTTTATTTGCTTCTATATTTTTGCCAATTTTAAAAAAATAAAAATAAAAAATACATTTTTGCCATTTTGAGACAGGGTCTCACTATGTAGCTCAGGCAGGCCTCAAATTTGTGATCCTCCTGCCTCAGCCTCCCAATTGCTAGTATTACAGGTGTGTATCAAGGTTATAGTTTAGAACCACTAATACTTACCTGGATTTAATCCCTGGCTCCATCACACCAAATGTATGACCTCAGACTTGTACTGAACATTTCTGAGCTTCAGTTGCCTTATCTGAAACATAAGAAGATGATACATCATAAAGTTTTGTGAGGACTGATCAGAACTTTAAGGCAACAAGTATTTATTGACTGCATTTTCTGTTTAAAAGTTTTAGGAATACAGAGAAGAAAGAAAAAGACAGACCTACCCGCCTCCTCAGAGATCATATCTTTGTGCTGGGTACCTATTGTATAGTAGATGTGCAATAAATGCAGCTTTCCCTCCTTTGGCAAGGAAGTGGGAGAACCTTCTGGTGAAAGGAATTGACCCAAAACTATGGTAAGTGTTACCTAGAGAGTAAGGATAGATGGTCTATTATTGAGAATGAAAATCATCTAAACTTGTATAGTGGTGCACACCTGTAATCTCAGCACTTGGGAGGCTGAGGCAGGAGTCTCTTAGTTACTTTCTCATTGCTAGGACAAAATATCTGACACCTACAAGTTAAAAGAGAAGACATTTGTTGGAGACCAGGCTGCATAGAGTCATGACTCCAGGAACCATACGCCTGGCTGACTCGGCAAAGTGAGTCAACTGAGGAGACGTTGTCTTGCACACAAGGACTCTTCCATGTATCGTTGTGAGAGTTACTGGTTTCTTGCAGGTTGTGTTGAAAACAGGTTCTTCATATACTAGAAGCTACGTGCTATACTTACATGTTTCTTATTAACTAGGAGGTTATATGTTGTTTTTGAACTTACCAATACTTACAGATAGCTTAACATACTCACTCAGAAATTTATGATTAGCCTACATGTTTTCCTGAGATTGTACTTACATCACATTACTTATAAAATTACGGAGTAGCTGGGACCTGGTATTGGAGTTCCTTCTCAGATCCCCAGCAACCCCTGTATCCAAATTTCAGTTTGGACTTGAAATCCTTCAATGTTCCTCTCCCTCTGATCTTCCCCTTGATCGATCCACAGCAGAGATTAATTTTGGCTCACAGTCTGAGGAGATTTCAGTCCATAGTTGGCTGGTTCCAAGGCAGGACAACATGGCAGAGGAGAAACAGCTCATAGCATGCATGAAGGAAGCAGAAGCAGAGGGATCAAGGGAGAAGGAGGGATATATATATCTTTCCAGGCCATGCTCACAGTGATTCACCTCTTTCCATCAGGCTTCATTTCCCAACATTGCACTCAGCTATTAACCCATCAGTGAACTAATCCAGTGATGGGGATCACACCGCCATGATTCAGTCACCTTCCAAAAGTCTCACTTATAAGTGCATGAGGTTTTGGGCCATCTAGATATAATCCATAACAAGGAGGATGGCTGCAAGTTTGAGGCCAGCCTCAGCTACATAGTGAGTTCAAGACCAGCCTGAACTATATAGCAAGATCCTGTGTCCAAAAAGAAAAATCATCTTGTGGAGATGGGAAGGGGGGATGGAGATGGGGGAGATGGGAGGGTTGGGAGAGGAAGAGGAAATAAAGACCAGCACTCCATGAATATATTCATTTATGTATCACAGACATACACTGATAAAAAATTATCATCTATTACTAAGCACTTGGAGACCTGACCTGCATTAGAACCTTTGGAGACTGACACACAGTTATTTTATCATCCCCCTTACTCCGATGAGACTCAGGTGGAGAAATTTGCTTAAGAGAACAGAATAACTTGGGCAAGTGGCTAACAGGTACAGGGCACAATTGGACAAGAGGAATAACTTCTAATGTTCTGCCTAGTAAGGTAGCTGGTTGCCAAAAATTAATTGTATATTTCAGAATAGGAGAGAGGATTTTTAAGGCTCCCAACACAAGGAAATGATAAATGAGGTGATCAATATGTCAGTTCATCTGATTAATTGTATACATGTATTGGAATATCACACTGTCCACTGTAATACGATAAGTGTTTTGTGTCCATTAATTGTTTCTCAAAACATGAAAATAAAATTCAGAACTAGTAAGAAGTAGTGCTAAGGTCAGAACCACAGCTCTTCTGACACCCAGTTCAAGATGTGGAAAATCTGCTCACAAAAATGGGAAGAGGGTGTCCTGAGGATGAGGAAGCTGCTCGGGGAAGAGAGAACTTTAACTGGCTGTGGGTATTTGGCAGGGATTGTAACCCAAGCAAGAGAAGGTTTCTGTAGAACAGCAGCTCTTAGCTCTGCCGCCCTGGAAGATCACCCTGGGAGCTTCTAAAAATACTGCTGCCTCGGTTTCTCCCCAAAGTCAGAATGACTGGAACGGTGTCTGGAAAACTTTTGAAAGCTCCCCAAGAGAGACCACTGCCAGCCAAGGCTGAGGACTATGGCTCAGGGCGTGGAGTGTGCATCCCACAGTGTGGAAAGCTGGCTGAAGACATGGATTGTTGGTCTTAGAAGATGGAGAATGGAACACTTGGGAGGTTGAGGCAGGAGGATTGCTACAAGTTTGATGCTAGCCTGGGCTACATAGTGAGTTCAAAGCTAGCCTCCACTACAGAGCAAGGCTGTTCTGTCTCAAAAAAGAAAATGAATGATGGGAAAGGAAGGAGAAATAAAAATTAAGATGTGATACACATATGTACCAATTCCCCAAGATGATTGTAATTTTTATGTATTGCAAACATAAAGTAATAAAAAAAAAGATGGAGAATGGGAGGTGGTGTTTTCCTCAAAGGGGAAGAAACTTGCCTGGAACAGGAAAGTTGTATGACAGGGAATGGTGGGGAGGAAGGAGTAGCATTAGAAGGTGGGGAAGATGAGCTGAATGTGGTGGTGCAGGCCTGTAATCTCAACACCTTGGAAGGCTGAAGCAGGAAGGTCACAGATTCGAGTCCCTCCTAGGTAGTTCAGTGAGACTCTGTCTCAAGTGTCTCAGAAGTTGCAGAGGGCGGGACTGGAAATGTAGTGCCCTGCAGGGGCCCTTGTTTCAGTCCCCAGTACCACAAAAGAGAGAGAGAGAGAGACAGACAGACAGACAGAGCGAAAGAGAAAATGAAGAGCTTCCCTAGAAAATGGAGGTAGACAGTTCATTCAGTTATGAGAGGGTCAATTAGCAGAGTGGATAAAAGGGATTTTAAGGCTCATGCTCAGCTTTGCTAATGATTAGACATGTCCCCTTAGGCCTTTATTGCTTAACTTCCTGTGCCTCAGTTTGTCTTATCTCTAAAAGGGATTAAATGAGAATACATCTGCTATTCAGTAGTTGCTCAATAAATACAACTGTTGGGAAATTTTGGCATCCGTAGTGGAACACTGCAGGTTAACTTAGAGGACGGAAAGTCTACCTAAAGAGTGGGAAGTTGGGTCCTGAGGAATGATGGTGATTGCAGGGGTTGGAGGAAGGAAGTAAAAGCTGTATCCAATACCCACATGAACCTCACAGTAACAGAGTGTGGCCTGGAGATGCCCCACTGGAGCCACCAGCCTACCAGCTGCAGAAAGATGGGGAGTTTGACTGCTAGTAACCTCTCAGCTGCTGCAGTCAGGAGAAGCCTTGGCCATGGCAGTAGTGCCAACAGCCACAGTCGCTTCCCTCTCATCTCTCTGCTGTGTGACAGGTGGGAATTTAAAAGCTCAGGTCACGTGGCTAGGCTGGCTAACCTACTTACCCCTTGAAGACACAGAGGCTGGGGTAGGCAGGGGTCAAAGAGGAATCGCCCGAGGAAGAGGGAAACACAGGGTGGGGGCGGGGCCCCCATCGCTCAAGCTCATGGAGTGAGGCAGAGAGTGCACAGGTGCGTGAGAAGATGTCCAAGGCCATGCCTGTGAGCCCTGTGCACACTCCAAGCGCAGGTGCCGTCGGGATCAGCCATGCGGCTGTTTGGGGGACCTGAGTCTGGCCGGCGGACTAAAGATTTCTGCAGTCAGAGCAGGAGTCTGGGTTCCCGTTTAACCTTGGAGTTGCCTGCGAGCTCCACTAAAGCTGCGTTCTGCTTCTAACTAGTGTCCTCATCCTTAGAGAGGGAAAGTGAATGGGAGTGGGAAGAGACGTCCCGACTGCTGCTTTGGCGAGTACTTAGTCTGGGGACCGGAAGGGCTGAACTTTGGGGCTAGAACTGAGGGAAATTGATGGAGGCAGGGTTATGTGCCAGACAGAACAATCGCTTCTCAATCTCTAGCATATACACCCCACCCTCCGCCGTCACTACCATTGTCTACTTCCAGGGACCTGCCCCACGGGGTGACTCCACCTCCCCTTCTTTATGGCCCCCAAGTCGATGCTTCGCAGCCAGCCCTCAGTCCTGGATTCACAGCCGTGCCCCCTCGGGTCCTCGCCCCGCGGGCACTGCCCTCGCCTTCTCCATCCTCGCCCCCCGCGGACTGAGGGGCGGTGCGGGCCCTTTAAGAGCACCGGGACCGGCGAGCGGTAGCTTGGAGAAGAACGCAGTGGCCGGCAGCTCAGAGGATAGAGCTCCGGGGACCGGGCTCCGCGACCCGGGTGCGCGCGGCCAAGCGGAATCGGGCCGCGAACCCAGCCGCGCCTCCTCACCCTTGCCGCCTCCTCCGACCGCCCGCCGGGCCCTCCCGGGCCGCCCGCCCCGCCCCGGCCCCGCCCCGGCCCGGGCCACCCGGACCGGGAGCCGGGGCGTCGGTGCAGCAGCCGAGCCAGGTGAGAGAGCGGAGCCGGTCTCCGACCGGGGCAGAGCGGAGCGCCTCCGCCGCACGGCCCGGGCGCGTCAAGGTGACCGGGCGCGGGGATGAGCGCAGTGAGCCGCGGGGTTCGGGTCCCGGGCGCGCGCGCCTTTGGGGACCGCGGGGGCGCCGGGCAGGGTCGCCGGCGGAGGGGAGGCAGCGCCGCGGGGGCCCGCAGCCCGCTCTCCCGCGCCCTCCGCGGGTCCGCCGTGCTCGCGCCCCGCCGCTTCGACCGCCCCTCCCCGCCCCGCACCTCGGGCCCCGGGGGCCGCTGGCTGCGGCGTAAGGAGATTACAGCCGCGCGGGAGCAGGCGCGGGGCGGCTTCGGGGGCCGGGCTAGGCCAGGCAGAGGCCCGGCCGGGGCTGGGGCTGCCCGGCATGGAGGAGAGGTCGGGGCTGAGCCGCCGCGCGAGGAGCGTGGGCCAGGGCCGGATGCCCGGGCCCGGAGTGGGTCGCTAACGACCGGGAGCTCCCCTGAGAAGGAGGTGGGGTGGGCAGCGTTAGAAAGCGAGGGGCTTTGAGGCGGGGCTGGGGGTCGCCCGAACCCAGGAGGCCCTCTCCCTGCAGGCCGGCGGCGATGGCGGAGAAGGCGCTGGAGGCCGTGGGCTGTGCCCTAGGGCCGGGGGCTGTGGCCATGGCAGTGGCGCTGGAGGATGGGGCAGAGCCCCCTGTGCTGACCACGCACCTGAAGAAGGTGGAGAACCATATCACAGAGGCCCAGCGCTTCTCCCACCTACCCAAGCGTTCCGCTGTGGACATCGAGTTCGTGGAGCTGTCCTACTCCGTGCGGGAGGGGCCCTGCTGGCGCAAACGCGGTAGGGAGCAGCCTGCCTTGGGAGCATGTGGGGGACCACAGGCCCCCATCTCTCATCGCTGTGTGCGCGGTTGGGGGCGGAGGATCCCAGCTCCCCAACCTTGACACTGCAGGACACTAGATTCCATTGCTTATTGGAGCTTTCTCTTCTAGACAGACCTTAGGACCTCTGGTCTTTAATGACTTTTCCTTCTTTAATCTTTTGGAGGACCTCTGCCTGTGAGGGGCGGTGTGAAATGGAGGTGTGTGCAGGAGCCTCCTGGATGTTGAACAATACTTTGCACCTGTTTTTAAAGATGTTCTTGTTCCCGTCATCTAATTCCATTCTTGCCACAGTCCAAGTGGGAAAGGTGGAGGTTTGGCAGGAGAGATGTCACACTTGTGTTACTAATAAGGAAACTGAGGCTCTGGGAAGTTACCTTGACTCATGTCCCACTGCTAGTAAAGTGGCAGAGCTGGGCCAGAAGCCCAGAACAGCAGTTCCCCTTCCGCCCCTTCCTTCCCATCAGGACGGGTGCCCCGGACCTGGACCACCCTTGCATGTCCTCCCTGGGTAGCCTGAGCTAGGAATGGAGAGGCTGGGTTTGTTTCCCAGGGCTGGGTGTGGGCAGGGGTGGAGCTGAAACATTGTTGTCTCAGGTTTAAGAACTAGGTTTGGGGTGCTTCAAAGCAGGGCTGGGCATGAGCTGTCTCTGCCTTCTCCACAATTCACTCCCATGGATGACAAAAAAGCCACAGGGCCCAGACTGTGGAAACTGAGGCACCTAGGTTTCCTGCCCAGCCCCAGGTCCCCAAGCAGATTCTTTCAGGCCTGAGACCAGCTCTGGCAAGTGAATGATGTTATTTCCTTGGCCTTCTCATTTCCTCATAACCCCCATCCCTCACCCCTTGTGCAACCCCAGCACTCTAGATGGAGCCCAAGGCCTTGTGCATGTGAGGCAAGTGCTCTACCACTCAGCTACATCCCCATCCCTTTTAATTTTTTTTTTTTTAAATTTTGAGACAGGGTCTTGCCTAGTTTCTGCCTCAGCCTTCTGAATACCTGGGATGACAAATATGCCCCACCACACCTGGCTCCTTATAACTTCAAGGAGAAATGAAGACAGAAAGAAATGTGACTAGATAGGTCTGTTTTCTGGTTGCATCTAGCCACCAGCCATAAGATAGTGAGCCTCTAACCAGGCCTTCCCTCCTTTGACCTTGCTAGCCCCATACAGTTCCACTATCCTTTCTGCCTCTTCCATCCCTTCTTCCTCTTTCTGCCCTCTGTCTTCTGCCCTCCTCTAACTTCTCTTTTTCCTTGAAGCCCTCACCCCTTCTCTACAGGACAAAAAATAATTAGGAGTAGATGGAGAGGAAAAGAACAAGGGATATGGAGAGGGAGATTTCCAAAAGCCAGCTGTGGTGGTACATTCCTTACTTTCAGCACTCAGAAGGCTGAGGCAGGACAATTGCTGAAAGTTCAAGGCCAGCTTGGGTTACATAGTGAGACCATATCTCAAAAAAGCAAAACAACCCCCTAAACCCGAGCCAGGTGTAGTAGTGCATACGCCTGAAATCCCAGCACGCTGGAGACTGAGGCAGGAGGATCACTGTGAATTTGAGGCCAGCCTGGGCTACATAGTGAGTTCAAGGCCAGCCTGAACTACATAGCAAGACCTGGTCAAAAAAAAAAAAAACAACCCAACAAAAAAACAAAGACAAAACAAAACAAAAACAAAAAACAACCCCCCAAAACAAAACAAAAAAAATCAAACAAAGATGTGGAAAGAGGGAAATGTCTGCCTTTCCTAGTTAAGGATTTGCCACCAGTCTCCCCCAACTCTATATGGTATTTCATTTTTCAGAACACTTTCCCATTATTATTAATAATCTCAGTATTCATAAGAACCCTACTAAGTCCTTTGGAGGCAATATTGTGATCCTTCTTTTACTGATGAAGGCTTCAGTTCCTCTTCTGTCAAGATGGACTTGACAGAATTGCAGAGTTATTGACTGCAGCAGGACTAGAACTCTGCTGTCTCTCTGGCCCGAAGGCCTGGCAGGCCTCTTGCACGCTGAGCAGTTTAGTTGTAGTCCACAGACAGGGGTCCCTACCCACACAGAAGCTGTGTGACCTTGGGCAGGTTGCTTACCCTCTCTTGGCCTCACTTTCCTCGTCCATAAGCTGCGATGATCATGGTCCCCACCAGGGGAACTCAGCACATCTGCATCTGTGAAAGTACTTTGTGCAAGGTAAGGAGGTGTAAGATGATATTTGTGCTAGGCCTGTGTTCAACCGGTGCCCAGCTGTGACTAAATACAGGGCAAGTTCATCACTGCCAATTGCTTCCCTTGCACAAGAAATCACTTCCTGCGAGTGGCTCTGACAAGCCTTGAGTGGAAAGCACCACCCCACATCCTTCTGACTGGCAGTGAGGATGGCTGAGGCAGGGAGTTGGAGCCCACGACTTCCTGTCCTAGTCAAGAACTTGCTGTGGGACCTTGGGTGAGGCCCTGGATGTCCCTGGCCCCAGGTACCTCAGCTGTGTTGTTGGAGGAACAGTGGAGGTGGAGGGCCAACCAACAGTGGAGGACCAACCAGGCAGCTGGTGTGGTCAGGGGGCAAAGGGTGGAGTAAGCAGTCTTTTCACTGTCTGGCCTCCTCGGGCTTGGCAGAAGGTGGTAGAGAGCACAGCGCGGTGAGGGGTGGGCGTGGTGTCAACCCCTCACCAGGGCAGGTCAACAAGTGTAAGAGGCAAGACCCTCATCGTTGGCTTCATCCTTCCTCTCCACGTGCATCTCACCAGGTTACCCCATAGAGTCCCAGCTCTCTGTTCCCTGATTAGTGTGTGTGTGTGTGTGTGTGTGTGTATACAACAATAATAATTTATTTCTATTTTTATATAGCAGAGCTTTCCCTCCTAAAGCCAGAGAGCCTCTGCCTTTTGAAATCTTGCTTGTCATTAGTTCAAATGCCATCTCTTCCAGGAAGCTGCTCCTACTCTCCTCCTTACCATCCACCTTCATCAGTGCCATTTTCTGCATTCCTATGGCACAATGTATACTTCTATTGTGACTCTTTTTTTAAATTGTGGCTCATTTTTACTGTTCTTCAGATCATAGATGTTTTCTTGTCTTACCTAGACTCACCTTCTTGAGTGTCAAAACTGCCCTTCCTAATTTTCTTGCTGCAGTGTCCAGTACAGAGCTTGGTATATAAGTAGATACCAACAAGCGTTTGTCAAATGGGATTAATAATACGATATCTCTTTGTAAGTGCTCTCCACATGTCAGGCACTGTGTCATATGCTTTGCTTAGCTTATCTCATTGCATCTTCTCAACAACTCTATGAGATACAGTATCATCCTCATTTTACAGCCGAGGGACTTGGAGCTCAGAGAGGTTAAACGGCTTGCCCAAGGTCACACAGCTGGTAAGTGTGGAGCCAGAACTTGACCCCACGTCCACTTGACTCCATACTGGTGTTCTTCATGCATAGGCTGCCTTCTAGGATTGAACTAAAGGAGAGAGTTTACCGAGCTGCCATAGGGACTGGAGAGATAAGCACGGAGAGCAGATGGAGCACAGGGAAGTTTCTGGGATGAGACCACAGCTCTGCAAACACACATTTATACAGCAAAAGCTCTTCCTGAGCTTCTACTACAGGCCAGGCAGGCTGTGATGTTACAAAAACGAGTAAGACAGACCCTGCTTCCAAGGAGCTCTGACTAAGAGGCTGGGAGGGTGGGTGTCAGCCACCTCAAGTCACAAACCTGCCAGCGTAGGAAAAGTGCTGTGGGGACCCAGAAGACAGGCGGCCAGTGCAGGCTGGGCCAGCGGCAGTGAGACGGGGAGCCCTGTGACTCCGGAGGAGCAGAGGGTCATCTAGAGCCTCGATTCCCTCTCTGTGGCCACCAATGAGACCCATAGGTTCCCTACAGCCCTCAGAAGATTGTCACCTCTAGTACTTTGACATTAGTGCTGGTCCTTTCTAGAGGGACAAAATGAGTGTATGGGTCACTGCGGGGACTCTGAGGGTTGCTCCTCCATCCGAACCCCATCACACCAGACGAAGACCACATCCTTATTTCACTGATAGCCAGCAAGGCTGCTCCTAAGAGTTTTGTGGGTGCCTCCATTCACTGTGGCCCTCACCAAAAATTCCTCCCTTCCTCACTGCAGGTTATAAGACCCTCCTCAAGTGCCTATCAGGTAAATTCTGCCGTCGGGAGCTGATCGGCATCATGGGCCCCTCAGGGGCTGGCAAGTCCACGTTCATGAACATCTTGGCAGGATACAGGTGAAGACAAGGATGGGGACAGCACCCAGGAGGAAGGACTGTAGCATAGAAAGTGTTCTACAGTGACTGGCTCTCACCCAACCGATGTCCTTGCAGGGAGTCTGGAATGAAAGGGCAGATCCTGGTCAACGGGAGGCCGAGGGAGCTGAGGACATTCCGCAAGATGTCCTGCTATATCATGCAGGACGACATGCTGCTGCCGCACCTCACAGTGCTGGAAGCTATGATGGTGAGGGCTGGGCGGTAGTTGCCTTCCCTAGTCCCCTCTTCTGTCCGCTCCCCCTCCTCCTCCTCAGTGAGGGGCCATGGGCATGCTTCCCTCGCCCACGCCTTTCTCGCCCACTCGTGGCCCTAGGTCTCTGCCAACCTGAAGCTGAGTGAGAAGCAGGAGGTGAAGAAGGAACTGGTGAGTGGGGAAGGGGAACAAGGGGACAGCGCCCTTTGTGAGGCTCGTGAGCTCGGGGCCCTCAGGGGCAGCTGAGTGGGCTTAGGGGAGAGGCTCCGTGAGATCCGGGTGGTGCCTGGGGGAAGCAGGTACCCTCACGCTGACCTGAGCTGGGTGGGGGCGGGTCCAGGTGACAGAGATCCTGACAGCACTAGGCCTGATGTCCTGCTCCCACACGAGGACAGCCCTGCTCTCTGGCGGGCAGAGGAAGCGCCTGGCCATCGCCCTGGAGCTGGTCAACAACCCGCCTGTCATGTTCTTTGATGAGCCCACCAGGTAGTTCTCCCCCTCCTCACCAAATTCCCTGCTGCCCTCAGCCCTGAGCCTGCACCAGAAGCCCTGTCTTCTCCATGGCTGGAGACAGCTCGTTCTGCAGTCTCCAGGGGCCCAGACAAGGGCTGACTCTTCATCTCCATGCTTGCCAATCCCACTGCAGCCAGCAGACAGAGATCTGGATGTCCCTCTTGATTGACACCTCCCTCTCCTCCCCCACAGCCATTCGTTACACAGTCCTGTTGATTCTACCTCCTTTTGGTAGCTCTTAGGTTTGCCCTGCCCCTTCTCTAGCGCCAGTACTTGCATTGAGGGCATCGGCAACAGACTTTCCTCTGCCTGTCTCCAGTCTCTCCCAGCCAGTCCTCCCTCCAGCCTGCGGCCAGAGTGGTGTTCCTAAAAGACAAGTCTGGCAAGACTTCCTCCCCCACTTCAAAACATGCAGTGTGTCCCATTTGCCCTCAGAATGGTCAGACGGCTTACAAGGTCCTGGTTGGAATCTATTTGTCCAAACTCACGTCTTGTATTTTATGCTCTAATAACGTTGAGTTGCTGGTGATTCCCTGGCCAAACCATGTGTTTCATGCCTCTAAGCTCTTGCACGCTGTGTCTTCTGCCTGGAATGCACTTCACCTCCATCTTTCCCCTTCCACCTTCACCAACTTAGCTCTTACTTCTTCCGGACACTAGAGAGCTCTGACTACTTTCCAACAACCTGCTACAAGCATGGCTGATTTCCCACCTCTTTTACTCTGCGTTGCTATAGTGCTTTCCGCATTCCTAAAATCATCTGACACCTTGTCTATCTCTCCTTCCTGACCAGTCTTTATGCATCATTATAATTTCCAGTACCTGGCACAACAGGTGCACAGGATATGCATGTTAAACTGAATAGTGCTCTGGGATTCTAGGGTACCTCCGAATGCCTGAACCAGGCTGGGTGTGGTGATGCACCCCTATAATCCCAGAATTTGGGAGGCTGAGGCAGGAGGATTGCTATGAGTTCAAGGCCAGCCTGGGCTACGTAGGGAGACCCTGTCTCAAAAGAAAAAAAAAAAGCAAAGAAAAAAATCCAAAAACAAACAAACATCTGAACCATACAGAATGTATAGGATATGGGGTTGGCCAAAGGGGCCTCTTCCTGCTAGCTCTATCCCCTCCACAGCAGCTGCCCTACCCCAGAGACTCCCTCCTGTTGGCCCCGCCCACCTCACTGGGCATCCTGGTGGCCTTTCTCTGGACAGTGGTCTGGACAGCGCTTCTTGTTTCCAAGTGGTTTCCCTCATGAAGTCCTTGGCCCATGGGGGCCGCACCGTTATTTGCACCATCCACCAGCCCAGTGCCAAGCTCTTTGAGATGTTTGACAAGGTGAGTGTCTCTGGGCCCTGAAGCAGACTGGCCTGAGATGGAGGGACAGAGGGAGTCGGGAGAGTACTGGAGGGGACCCTGCCTGCCCACTGGTCAAATTTTTCTCGCCCTCCCTTTTCTGCCACAGCTCTACATCCTGAGCCAGGGTCAGTGCATCTTCAAGGGCGTGGTCACCAACCTGATCCCCTACCTTAAGGGGCTGGGCTTACACTGCCCCACCTACCACAACCCAGCAGACTTCAGTGAGTGGGCTGCGGTGGGCCGGGCTGAGGTGGGGGGCCCTCCCCACATGCCCAGGAGGGAAAGCATGGTAAGGCTCAGCTGAGCATCTCTGTGTCCCCCAGTCATTGAGGTGGCCTCTGGAGAGTACGGAGACCTGAACCCCATGCTCTTCAGGGCTGTGCAGAATGGGCTTTGTGCCCTGGCTGAGAAGAAGAGCCGCCCTGAGAAGAACGAGGTCCCTGCCCCCTGCCTCTCGTGCCCTCCGGTGAGTGATGCAGAAAAGGTCAAGGGGGCAGAGCATGGGAGGGGAGAGGGCGCAAGCAATGGCCCTGCCAAAGGGGCTGTCCCCTAGAGGCTGGGAAGGGGGCCTAACTTGGAACAGACTGACTGTGGACAACTGCGTGACCTTGGGCACATTGCTGATCTTGTTGGGATTCGGCTTTCTTTTCCATTCACTCACTCACTCAGCGAACTCTTACAACCACCTCTAGTACGCTGTCCCCAGTGCCGCATGGGCCATGTGGGGAGCATGACCAGAGTAGCTCCTGGCCTTGTGGCCAGTGTGGCTTCCTGTCATCTCTACCTGGGCAGTGATTACACTCACCTTCCAGGTGCTGGGGGACTAATTAGATAATCAGGGAAAGGTCTGCACAGGCCACTGGAGCAGCAGGTGCCTGTCCAGTGCCAGCTCTCTTTAGATGAGACACTGTCACCCTTGAAAACCAGGCCTTGGTCATTGTTATCTTTGTCACTGATGTCATCGTTAAATAATTTTGTGGAACCGGTGGCCTAATGGTATCCGCCCTCCTTTTTTTTCCAGTACTGGAGCTGGAACCCAGGACCTTTTCACTGAGCTACAACCCCTAGCCCTTTTTTTTTTTAATCTTGAGACAGGGTCTCACTAAGTCACTGAGTTGCCTAAGCTTGTTTTGAACTTGTGATCCTCCTACCTCAGTCTCCCTGAGCACTGGAATTATACACATGGGCCACACCATGTCTGGCAATAAATTCCATTTTTTTCCCAGTCCTGGGGATTGAACCCAGGGCCTTTGCACTGAGCAAAATCCTCAGCCCTTTTTATTTTATTTTTTTAAATTTCAAGACAAGGTCTGATTAAATTTCTAAGTTGCCCAGATTGGGCTGGAACTGGCGATCCTCCTGCCTTAGCCCCCAGGTCATCTCTCTCTGTCTCTCTCTCTCAGTCTTTCTCTGATTCACACCCTAAAGCCCAGTGCCCAGGTGCATACCTCAGCGATGGAGAATTCTCCCTCTGCCCAGGTCCCCTGCACTGGGAAGGGCTCAGGGGTTTTTCCATTTGCCTATCTGGGTGGGCAGTGGGCGGGAGAGGTAGGCTCAGCCAGCCCAATTTCCTCTCCCCAGGAAGTGGATCCCATTGAAAGCCACACCTTTGCCACCAGCACCCTCACCCAGTTCTGCATCCTCTTCAGGAGAACCTTCTTGTCCATCCTCAGGGACACGGTGAGTCATCAAGTTGGGGCACAGGTCTGGCCTTTTGGGCTGTAGGGTCCTGGCAGTAGGGATGGGCACTGGGGACTCTGTCATGCAGTCCTCAGACTCCAGCGCTGTGGGCGAGTCTGAGTTCCCACCCCAGTGTGGCCGCCCTGCGGTCCATGGGCTGACACATCCTGCTCCTTGTGCCAACCCCTTCCCAGGTCCTGACCCACCTGCGGTTTGTGTCCCACGTGCTGATTGGCGTGCTCATCGGTCTCCTCTACCTGCACATTGGTGACGACGCCAGCAAGGTCTTCAACAACACTGGCTGCCTCTTCTTCTCCATGCTGTTTCTCATGTTTGCTGCCCTCATGCCAACCGTGCTCACCTGTGAGCGAGCTGTCTGGGTGCAGGTGTGGGCCCTGGGTAAGAGGCAGGGGCAAGGGTTAGCAGCAGCACCTCATCTGCCTGTGTCCTCAGTCCCCTTAGAGATGGCGGTCTTCATGCGGGAGCATCTTAACTACTGGTACAGCCTCAAAGCATACTACCTGGCCAAGACCATGGCCGACGTGCCCTTTCAGGTGAGCCTCCTCCTCTGCCTGCCTTCTGCCTCCCCCATCTTGCTCCTTGACCTCCTCAACTTGCCACCTTACCCTTTCCTGCTACTCACTTAGGAAGTAGGTGTCGTTAACTACTATGCCCCAGAGTTCGTGCTAGGCACTAGGGAGACAGCAGCAGACTAGAATGATACAGATTTTTTGTTCTTGCTGTTTTTTTTTTTTTTGTGTGTGTGGTGCCGGGGATCGAACTCAGGCCCTTGTGCTTGCAAGGCAAGCGCTCTAATCACTGAGCTAAATCCCCAGCCCCATGTTCTTGCTGTTTTGAGACAGGGTCTCACCATGTAGTTCAGGCTGCGCTTGAACTCACTAAGTTGCCCAGGCTGGCCTGGAACTTGTTATTCCTCCTGTCTCAGCCTCCTGAGAGCTGGGATTACAGGCATGTACCACCATGCCCAGTTTAGACGGATACAGTCTTGCCTTTGCACAACTTACATTTTAATGGAAACAACTGACAACCGACATGAGGTTGTCCAGAAAATGAGGCCGATAATAACCCTACAAGTGACTCTCAATCCTATTACATGCAAAGGCTGTAGCTCAGTGGTGCAGCGCTTGCCCGGCAGCTGCAAAGCCCTGGGTTCAGTCCCCAGCACTGCAAAGAAAACAAAACAAAAACTCATCAGAAGCAGTGGAGACCTGGGTAGGCTCTGAAGCTTTCCAGTCACTTGCAGACTGCAAGATGCTGAGCAAGGCACTTTGGCTGCAGTGCCATCTGTAGCATAGAATGACAGCAGTGTCTACTGCAGGGCCATTTGTGAGAATTAAATGAGTAAATACAGGTAAAGTTCTTTGTGTGCGTGTGTGTGTGTGTCTGTGTGTGTGCGTGTGCGTGTGTGTGTGTGTGTGTGTGTATTGAGGATTGAACCCAGAGCCTTCATACTGAGCTACATTCCCAGCCTTTTTTTGCATTTTTTTATTTTGAGATAGAGTCTCACTAAATCTTTAAATTGCCCAGGCTGGGTCTGAACATGTGATCCCCTGCCTCAGCCTCCCAATGCTGGGATTACAGTGTGCACCACCATGCCAATGATGTAAAACTCTTAGAATGGCACTTAGCACATGCTGGGTGCCCAAGACATGTTAACTGGTTTTGTTGTGATTGCCACTATTGCCTTGTTCCAAGCACATGACAAAAATGGTGCTTAGTGGGAGGAGCGTAAGCTAGATTTTGGCCTCTGGTTGAAATCCTTTGTGCAGGGAACATTCTGCAGAACTGTTTATAATGGATTCAGTCCCTGTCCCCAGGGGTTGGTCATCTCTGTTAAAAAAAAAAAAATGGCAGCTGGGCGTGGTGGTACATGCCTGTAATCCCAGCACTTGGGAGGCTGAGGCAGGAGGATCACCACAAGTTCCTGGCCAGCGTAGGCTACATAGTGAGTTCAAAGCCAGCCTGAACTACGTAGAGAGATCCTGTCTCAAATACCCCTCCCTTGTCTATGGCCATACCACCCTGAACGCGCCCAATCTCGTCAGATACCCCTCTCTCCCCCCAACCCCTCTAAAAAAATGTCTGGGCGTGGTGGTGCACACCTGTAATGCCAGTCCTGGGAAAGCTGAGGCAGGAGGATTGTTAGTTTGAACCCAGCCTGGGCAATTTAGCAAGACCCTGTCTCAAAATAAAAAATAAAAAGATCTGGGGATGTAGCTCAGTGTGAAGTTTCTGGGTTCAATCCCCAGAATTGCAAAAATAAATAAATTTATTAAATAAATAATTTTGGGCTGGGTGAAGCTCGGTGGTAAAGTACTTGTCCAGCATCCATGAGGCCCTGGGTTCAATCTCCAGAACCACAGGAACAAATACAATGAATCACGGTTTCCATTTGAGGTGTATAAGCTGATATTATGGAAACATATAGATAGGAAGGTGGAGCAAATTAATATGCCTTTTAATGCTTAAATTACATTTTTGTGATAAGAGCAGCTAAGATATTTAACAGAAATTCCTGAATCGATGTAATTTATTAACAGTAGTCATTGTGTTATATATTAGCTCTCTAGGGGTCCCGATCCTATGTCTGTTTCTTTGTTATCCACATGGTTGATGTGGATAACACATCAAGTCTCAAGGGGGTACAAAACACCGTGCTAGAGACAATTAATTCATTAATGATGTAGGGAATAAGCTGGTCCAGATGGGAAGGGCTTTGGGCACTTGGAGGAGGCCAGAGCAGCCTCATGGAAGATGGGCTCAGGAGGAGGGAGCTCGTAGGGTCAGGGAGGAAGGGGACGTGTGTCAACCTGGGGCAGCATGAACAGGAGTGCAGGCGGGACAGGCCCCGGTGTTCTCATGGTTTGTTCCTGGGCAAGGGTCTTAGGCCTGTGCCCCTGGTTCACAGTGCCCTGCCTGGCTGTATGCCTGCCCCCCAGGTGGTGTGCCCGGTGGCATACTGCAGCATCGTGTACTGGATGACGGGTCAGCCAGCCGAGACAGGCCGCTTCCTGCTCTTCTCAGCCCTGGCCACCGCCACTGCCTTAGTGGCCCAGTCTTTGGGACTGTTGATCGGAGCGGCCTCCAACTCCCTGCAGGTGAGAAGGTTGGCCTCAAGGGTTCATAAGCAGGAGTAGGGCCTTATGAGAGAAACGGGCTGGTATCAGGGGTGGGACAGTCTTCCAGGAAACCCTGGGGCCACCCTAGTCCTGGTTGCCCCTGTGATGGCCTGCCCCCCCGTCTCCCCCCAGGTGGCCACCTTTGTGGGCCCGGTTACTGCCATCCCAGTCCTTCTGTTCTCTGGATTCTTTGTCAGCTTCAAGACCATCCCCACATACCTGCAGTGGAGCTCCTACCTCTCCTATGTCAGGTGGGTCCTTCTTCCCGCCAGGCCCACCCCCCTCCCCGGAAGCCCTGCCCAGCTCTTTCTGGGGTCTGCCTGCTCTGGTGCTGTCACCCTTTGGGCAGGGATACCCTGGCTGGCCCAGAGAGATGAGGACGATGCAGCCAGGCTTGGATAGTTTGCTGAGGGAACAGGATGCCTGCACTCTGTGCCCTGCTCTGATGCCCCGCTTACCTAGGTATGGCTTTGAGGGTGTGATCCTGACCATCTACGGCATGGAGCGCGAACAGTTGTCATGCTTAGAGGAATCCTGCCAGTTTCAGGACCCACAGAGCATTCTGCAAGCGCTAGATGTGGAGGATGCCAAGCTCTACATGGACTTCCTGGTCTTGGGCATCTTCTTCCTGGCCCTTCGGCTGCTGGCATACCTTGTGCTCCGTTACCGGGTCAAGTCTGAGAGATAGAGCCTTGCCCTGGCCTTGCCCAGCCCCCACAGCAGAAAGGCCCCAGCTCCAGCCCTTTGGGACTGTTTTAACCTTGTAGACTCGGGCACTGGTGGCTGATGCAGTGCCCTCCTCTCCCTCCCTTGAATGCTCCAGACTAGCTATCGGACAGTATTGCCAGCTGCCAGCTGTGGCCCTGGCGTGGAGACTCCGGCCCTCCCCACCATGCCCAGGAGCTTTCCCAAGTTGATGCAGTTTGTAGCTTCCTCCCTACTCTCTCCACTACCTGCATGTGAAGACCACTGGGAGGCTGCCACCCTCCTTCCTGTCCTTGGCACCCTCCTCTTTTGTCTGCCTGGGTGCCACAGGATCTCCAGGCCCCCACTTACAACTGACCAAAGTGACGCCCTCTGGGGATCCCCACCACACCAGTGTTTGTAAACTGGGCTGCTGTAAGGTTGGAGTTCCGGGGCTAGGCCCTGGTGGGGTCCCCTGGGAGTCTGGTACTGGACGTTGTGATGGAGCAGGCAAGGACTCTGGAAGTCTCTTCCTTCTCCTACCTCTCTCCCGCTCCCAGACCCTGGCTGATGAGGACGATCTGCCAGGACAGAAGCTGGATTTTCTGTCTGGGTTACCTCTCCCAATCCTGGGGATTGGAGAGGCCATGGTGTGTTCCATCCCCCTCCCTACACCTTTGGTCGGGGGCAAGGCTGGGGGCATCTGCAATACTATCTGTGATTCTCTCCCACCGGCCCCTGCAACTGGAGAATGCACTTTATTTTGGAGTGTGAGTGGAACAAGACCCAACCCTCCCTTCTTGCTGCTCCTGACACACGGTTCCACACGATCCCTCCTCTCTCGGAGTTATGGGCACACACAGGCCAACAGGCAATGTCAGTCCTACACGGGCTGCACCCTGACGGCACACAGGAAGTGCAATGGTAGCACAGTGGTGGCGGCAGTGGGTGCTATGGGGAGGGCAGTGCCAACTTCCTTCTGGAGAACCCATGTTGGAAACTCTAAGGGCTGCCCAGGAGGACTCCATGGTCTGCAGGTGTCTACCCCTCTGTCTTCCCTCCCTCCCAAGCCAGGGGTGGCACCGGGCACGAGCCTCTGGAGTTCAGGAGCCAACAAGCACAAGCACAGGCATAAGTTGGCCTTGCCCCCTCCCCCCCACAGCCCTCCTTTTGTGCTATAAGCTGGAAGACTCGCCCTCCTTCCCCTTGCCAAGCTGCCTGCCCTTCCCATCTGTGGGTGGCCCCTGGGCATCAGAACAACAAGCCTCGGGTACCCAGGTGGCAGACACACCCAGAGTATGTCTGACTGTCCTGGTGGGCCCAGGATCACACAGATTTCCCCTCCCCAGGCTTTCCCCGTACTCCTGTACACACACGTCTCCCCTGCCCTGATTCTCCTTACACAGAGATGCCAGTTGTATTGGTGGGATTTCACCCATTATTAATAAAAACCTATATTTATACAGTACACAGTGTGTGAGTGTGTAGGTCTGCCACCTAGTATCACGGGCTGTGAGGGGGCTTCGAAGCTCTTGGTCTGTCATCTCCAGGGAATCATTGGCAGGTGACGGTAAGTCCTAGGACAATCAAGTTAGCAAATGTGTGGCCAATGAAATATTTTTATCATGTTTTCCACCCCACAGTGCTTCATGGTCATCATCTCAAGGGTGGGGGGTCCATGCTGACCCTGCAATATCCCTCTTGATAAACCATTGTCCCATTGTGCAGATGACAGGACTGAGACTCCAGTTAAGGATTTGCCGAGGGCCCTCAGCCAGTGGAGATGGAGCCAGGCCCGGAGGCCAGGTCTTCTGCCTCCCACCCGTATTCTTGGCTTTGGTCGATGCCCTTGTTCTTGGTGGATCTGCATGCGGCCTGTGGTGCCCTGTGTCTGTGTTGTAGTGTGTTCTTGCTAGATGATCTGTGACCGTCTGTCTCTTCAGTGGTTACAGAGAGGGGTGTCTCCGTGGTCACGAAGCTGAACCCATCCCGGGAGGTGGGTGGTGGGCCTCACTGGGCTCGTGCTGCTTTTTCTCCTTCTCTTCTGCACTTTTTTTCCTACCAAGTAACAGTCAGCAGGGTTGAGCCATTACCCACCAGGACTGCCGGCCGTGGGTTTGGGATGGGCAGGTGTCTGGAGGGTCTTGGGGACCGGCGGCAGGCATCTAAGAAGCAGCACATTGTCCCTCCTCTCCTGGCCTGAAGCTTGAGCATCGAAGGGAGGTGCTGGCAGCAGTCCTGCCAGCTGCCTGGCACACCCCACTTGTTCCATATGTAGAGAAAGTGCTCTGGGCTGGACCAGGGTTCGGTCTATGACAGGTTGAGTGCTTGGCCGTAGATGGACTGTTTCTCATGGGAGTTTGGCTTGAGAGTTGGAAATAGGAAGAGGTTTGGGTCCTTGTTCTGGAATTCTAGCTAGCTTTAGGGAGAATTTTGAGGACCCCTTTTTTCTTGGAGTGATGCTAGTAATTGTTGGTTGGTTGGTTTGTTTTGAGGCAGAGTCTTGGTATATGGTTCAGACTGGCCTTGAACTCACTATGTGATCCAAGCCAGCCTCGAACTCATTGTGACCTTCCTGCCTCAGCCTCCCAGAGTGCTGAGATTATGGGTGTACACCACCATTCCTGGCTCAGTAGATGGCTCCTTACAAGTTAAAGGGCATAAAAGACCACCAATTAGTCTTTCTGAAGTCTTCATCTTTATTCTTTCTCTTTCTCTCCCTTTTTTTTAAAGACAGGGTCTCATTGTATAGTCCAGGCTGGTCTTGAACTCACTGTGTAGTCTAGGCTGACCTTGGACTCACGGCAATCTTCTTGCCTCTGCCTCCTAGAGTGCTGGGATTATGGGATTACAAGCATGTGTGCACCACTACACTCAAATACTCTTTCTCTTTTAAAATGTTAATAATGCCCAGCATGGTGGCACATGCCTGTAATCCCAGCATTTGGGAGGCAGAGGCAGGAGGATTGCTGTGAGTTCGAGGCCAGCCTGAACTACATAAGGAGACCCTGTCTCAAAGAACCAACCAACCAACCAACCAAACAACCAATAAACAAACAAAAACAAAGAATGCAAATACTGGCTGGACGTGGTAGTGAACACCTGTAATCTCAGCATTTAGGAGGCTGAGGCAGGAGAATCGCTGCAAGTTCGAGGCCAGCCAGGGCTGCATAGTGAGTTCAAGGCCAGCCTGAACTATGTATTGAGACTCTGTCTAAATAAGGAAATAAAATAAAATGCAAGTACTTGAGGCAGGAAGATCAGGACTGAGTTCAAGGCAAGACTGTTTCAAACAAACAAACAAACAAACACCCCAGAAAAATCTAAACAAAAAAGCCAGGTCTGATGGTACATGTATATAATTTCAGCTACTCTGTAGACTGAGGCAGAAGGATCTCAAGTTCAAAGCTAGCCTGGGAAACTTAGCAAGAACTTATCTCCAAATCAAAACTGAAAAATGGGCTAGGGATGTAGCTTAGTGGTAGCATGCCCCTAAGTTCCATCTCTAGTAACACACACACACACACACACACACACACACAGAGCAAAAATTGCAAATAATCCTGAAAGTCTTCAACATTTACAAAGTCACACAATTACAAGTTTCCTAAGGAGCTAAAGAAGGTAAATAACTGTTCTGGAGCCAGCAAGGGTCCTTCTGGTACAGAGAATATTTGTGGAATGGTTCATATATTTTCAAAGGAGCTTTTGTGACTCCCACAGCAGCCCAATGAGGAGGCTAGGAGGCTGAGGCAGGAGAATCACCATGATCACTATCACTTCTTCCTTTTGCTATAGGAAAAATTTAACTCCCCCTGCTATGCTGCCCTGCTGTGGAGACAGTCAAATATGCTAAGTTCATGGTCTCACAAGATCGAGGAATAAAGTCACAAACCAAAGGGAGAAGTTAGGAGAGTTTTATTAGAAATAAGGGGAAAAATGGCTCCTGGATTTCTGGGAGGGGTCCCAAATGGGTAGCCACTAAAGCCTTTTGTCAGGGTTTTTTTTTGGGGGGGTTGGTGTTTTGAGACAGGTTCTTGCCATGTAGTCCAGGCTGGCCTCAATTCGCTTTGTTGCCCAGGCTGGCCTCGAACTCCTGTCAATCCTCCTGCCTCAGCCTCCTGAGTGCTGGGATTGTCGGCATGTGATGCCAGTAAACCACACTTGGCTCAGTCAGGGGTAATTTATATAGTAAAACCACAATGTGGGGGGCTGGGGATTTAGCTCAGTGGTTAGAGTGCTTGCTTAGCTAGCACAAGGCCCAGAGTTCGATCTCCAGTATCAAAAAAAAAAAAAAAAGTCATGTGGGTACAACATGGGTCAGACTACAATCACCCTATAGGATTGCAAGTATAGGCACTTGGTTGATATTGATCCAATAGGGAAACATGTCAGGTAGCAGGAGTACAGGGAAAGAACAAAGGCATTTTGGGGAAGGGAAGTGTTACGGCTTGTATCTAGATGTCCCCTCAAAGCCTTAAGGGCTCACAGATGGGGCTTTTCAGAGGTGGCTGGATCTAGGGTATGTGCATATGGATTACAGGTATGTAATAACTAAATTAGTCTATTGATTGGTTTAGCATAGTTCTGAGTGTGGATAATGGGAAGGCTCATTCTGGGTGTGGATGATGCTAACCAATAGACTTGTAGCCTGGATGGGATAAAAGGGAAAGGAAGGTTCACTGCTGGTACTGCTTCCTGCCTGCCCTGCTGCCCTGCCTTGGAGCCAGCCCACTATGAACTGAAACCTCCAGACTGTGAGCCAAAATAAACCTTTCCTCTTTTAACTTGTGGGTGTTAGGTATTTTGTCTCAGCAATGAGAAAAGTAAGATAGGAGGGGAGTATAGGTCTGTATGTTGTATTCACCTACCTATGTGTCTGATGCCTCGCTGGGCCCACTGGACCAGGGGATACTAATTACAGTATAATCTCAAATTGCTATTTATCTTGCAGGTGTGGCTATTGCATCTCCATCCTGAGGCCTGGCTGTCTTTGGTTTTGCTTCTAGCCACAAAGCTGATATCTATTTTTTGTGATGACTTCCTCGAGGGCCCAATCCCTCTCTGACTGTATATAAATTTTTATCTAATTTCGTTGTTTGTTATACTTTTACAGAAAGGGAAACCAAAGTTGGGAGAAATGACTTGAGGAAGCTCTCAAGACACTGTGCTCTTGCCATTGGTGAGCCATGTGCTCTGCCTTCCACTAGTCCCATAATCTGCCAACCTGGGGTGTAAATACAATCTGCCATCTGTATATGTTGCCCTAAGTGTCACCCTAAGTGCCCACCTGCTGGGACTCATTGATCATACTCTAATGCAATCACCTGCTCTATGCCAGGGTTTGTGCAGAGTACTGGAGGTTGGAGTTGACCAAGACAGTTCTTTATGGAATAGCCCTTAGGGCACCTGGTGCCCTAGCTTGGAGTCAAACAGAAGACATGCCTGAAGCATGACTCACCATGCTTCTGTCTGCAAGAGACCAGTCAAATTACATGTTATTAATAAAACTTACGTGGCTGTCGTGCCCACGGGGGAGGGGAACAGCTTGCTCCAAGCTCTGTCCAGTACCTGCAGCCAGGTGACTGCCTGCCTCAGAGGGCTGGGTAAGGGAAGTGATACTAAAAGAGTCCCCCAAACCCAAAAGGTTACCCTGAGACCACAGCGATAGCTTGCTCTAATTCCCCTCCTTATCCCACTGAACTCACCCCAGAGAATTTCTCTTAAATGTCAATGTGCTATGTTCTCCTGAGCATTTCTTACTAAGTTGTCCAGGGTAGCCTTGATCTTGGGACCATCCTCTTCATATGTCGTCCCTCTTGCCTACCCTGAGGTTTTTTTTTTATGGTTTTTGAGACAGGGTCTTGCTGTGTAGTTCAGGCTGGCTATGAACTCACTATGTAGCTTAGACTGGCCTCAAATTCGAGGCAGTCCTCCTGCCTCAGCTTCCTGAGTGCTGACATTACAGGGTATACCACCATGCTTGGCTTTTTTTTTTTTAACCCAGACTTTTTTTTTAACATTCAGTTCAAATGTCATCTCTTCACCAGAAGCAATTAGTAACTTCCTCCTCTAGGCTTTCCTAACACTTGCCTCTGAGGAACATGATTTGCAAGCCTTGTTCTGGTGAGCAACCCAGGGGTTCGTGCTGGGCCCTCAAAGTCCCCACCCTATGCCACTCAAGGAGCACCCTGGGCTCACATAGCCCAGATGGAGGAACACCTTGCGTTGAATGAATGGACAAACGCCTAAATGAAATAACATTGTCCTTAGTTGAGACAGTGAGTACACCACAAAGCCCTCTTCCCAGCCCTGCCCTGCAGAGCTTGTCTATGAGTGCCTGTTGCACACCTCTGTTCTCTGCGTGCTGCACACCTATGTTTGCATGTAGAGGCGTGCCCTGTTTGTGGGTAATGGGTGGTTCCTCCATCTGGGTTACGTGAACTCTGGGTGTTCCTTGTGTGGCGTAAGGGTGGGGGCTTTGAGGACCTAAAGCCTCAGGGGTGGATGTCAGACAGGAAAATCAGGCTGGTGTGGGAACCACCCTTCAGCCCCGTTCTTCTTTCTTCCTCATCAAAGTGACAAGAAGCTGCATACAGCGATCTGGGGCCTGAAGAGGGCCAGGTACGAAAGGGAGAACCCAAGAAAGGACCCTGGACGCAGACTGAGGAGGTGACAGAAATTGGGGGTGCGGGAGGACAGAAAGCTAGGGGGAAGAATGCCCCAGAGATGGGTATTTCAGGATGAGGTAAGAAGGCCCTTTCCCCCAATTCTGGTTCTGGCTTATCCAGTTCCCAACCGGGTCAGCCTGTCAAGTCACTTCACCCTTCCGAGCTTCAGTGGCTTTATCTGTAAAATGGGCATATCGACAACTCAGCCTGGGGTGTGGTTGGAGAGGTCACTGGGCCGGACTGGGAATTGGCGCTTGGGAACCTGCAGGGGGCAGTACGGGGCCGAGGGCCAGGCTGGAAAGGGGGTGAGGGTGGGGGTGGGGTGGGGGTGGGGCTGGGCCGGCCGGGTGGAGCGGAGCCCCGCCCCGAGCCGTCTGTGACCCACCCCGTCCGCCGGGACCCCGCGGCCAGGGCCCAGCTGCTGGCGCGCTCCGGAGCGCGCTGCTGGGCGGCCCCTGGTGCCGGTGGGGCTGGAGTAGGCGGGCGGAGGCGGGCAGGAAGTGCCTAGCCGAGCGAGCCGGGAACTAGGAGCCAGAGCGACAGGGCCGCGGTGACGGGCTCCCGGGCCTGGCAGCCGCGGGTAAAGGCCTAGCTGGGTCGGTCGCTTCTCCGGCCCGGCTGGGCTGCTGCGCTTGGCGGGGGAGCGGGCGGGGCGCGGGGCGGGGAGGCGCTGAGCAGGTGCGGCTGGGAGTTCGCGGCCAGAACGCATAGCACCGGCCTGGGCCACCGGGAGAGGGGCGATCGCAGCTTCTCCGGTGGGCCCCAAAGTCATCTAAAAGTAGGAAAGCTGCTTGGGACCCAGTCTGTGGGTGACTCTGGGCCTGTGGGAACACTGTCCCTGTGCTTTGCCTACAGCGCCCCCTCTTCTCACTGCCCTGGAGACCTGAGTGATCAACAGAGTTGCTGTGTCCCTGTGCGTCCCACTTTGACCCGGTGGCCCTCGATCTGATGCCTACCCTGAACTTCCCCAAATTTAGGCGGCGAGCGGGGGACCTCTTAACCCTTCCCCACCTGCTGGGACTCCTGCTTTGAGCCTGTCAACGCCCCAGCCGGCTGCTGCACTGGTTGGGCCTGCTGAGCTGTGCCATCCAAGGCAGCCACTTAGAGAAGGGCTCCCTCCCTTAATCTCTGATCTCGGTGACAGTGACGGAGACCGGAGACCGGCTCCGGTGCTGCGTTCAAGGGAGCCCTGGGGCTGAGGAAAAGCTTCCCAGGAGAGAGGATTTTTGAACAGGATTTTAAAAGATTGGGTGGGATTCTGATAGTCAGGAAAGATCATTCTGAGCTAAATAAAGTAAGCGCAAAGTTCGTAGTTAGAGCAAGAATGCAGTGAGCCTGAAGAATGAGGCTGGGGGCAAACTCAGAATGACTGCTGACCGGGCTTGGTTACCTGTAAGTAACCTAGGACTTTAGGGCAGTCTGGACTGAGGGACTGGAATGGGCTGGAAGTGCAGGTGGAGCAGCCCTGTGGAAATGGGGTCCGGTAAATCCGGAAGAGTCTGTGCTGGCTCTGGGAGAAGTGACTGGAGGGCAGAACAGCTGGGAGGGGTTGGAGGTCAGTTCTCACTGCTGGAAGGGGCAGGGGAGGAAGGATTGAACAAAGAGGTCGGGTTTCCCGTGTCTACTGAGAATTGAGGAAGATCTGTGGCCAAGTAACAAGAAAGGGAGAGGGACGGAAGGATGAGTCCAGTTTCACATGGGTGAAGTCTGAAGCAGAATATCATTATGGATATGTCAAGTCGGAAGTTCATTCATTCATTCATTTATTATTTATGCCAGCCTCAAAGGCAGCGTACATAAAAGTCACAGAGAAGATAAAATGATAAAACCATTAAAATTTAGCTAAAAGGACCTGATTGCTGGGGGCCAAAGGCAGAGGGAGTGGATAATAATTACTGGAAAGTGTAGGCTTAGGAAAGCTATTGAAAATGAACAGAAGACTCTTATCTGAGCATTCTGGCAGCTAAAGTGGAGGGGGGGCACCTCAAAGCAGATTTTTGTTTAGTTTTGTTTTTTGAGGTAGAGTCTTGCTATGTAGCCCAGGCTGGTCTCAAATTTTTGGTGATCCTTTAGCCTCAGCCTCCTGAGTGCTGGGATTACAGGTGTGTATCACAGCACCCAGGTTCTAAAAGCATATTATTGGGCTAGAAGTCAGGACCTAGGCATTTGTAAAGCCTCAGGAGAAAGGCAAGAGGTGAAAAGAAATGAAGTAGCATCATTCAGGTTGGGATTATCAAGAAGAAGAGCTGGAACCTGCCCAGGGCCTCAGCATGTGGACATCTGAGGAAGGGCTGAACCTGGCCTGGGGGGATATCCCTCTTTACTGGCATGGGGTAGGGGTGTGTGGGAGGGAGGAGAGGTGGTGCCGGTGGCCCTACATTCACACCATTCTTCTTGCAGGGGAACAGGCCAGAAGGTGGTGCTAAGTCTCCCGTGCTCTTAACTTTTCTCCCAGGATGAGGTGGGCCTGCCATTTGTCCAAGGCCTGCTGGGGCTGTGGTATGGGAAGAACACCCCAGCCAGCAGGTGAGCAGGAAGTAGGGGCTTCTCTTTCTACCTCTCTTTGCTCTTCAGAGTCTGGATGGTATCTCCTAGAGGGCAGAAATCCAGATACCAGGGGTACTGGGCCCAGCTCTGGCTCTCTAGCTGGTGACCTTGCCATGTCACCTCACCTCCCTGAGCTTCCTTTTTCTCATCCTAAAACAAGAGAGTGGGCCTAGATGATCTTCTGGGATCCCTCATAGGTGCACAAATCCAGGAATACTTGTCTGATTTTCTTTTGCATTTAACAGATATTAAATGAGTGCTGGCCATGTACCCAACCCTGGGTTAAGTTCTAGGTATATAGCAGTGAATGAAAACAGATGTGATTCCTGCTCTTATGGGGGAATGAGTGAATGTTAATCAAATAATCACAATGAAATATAAGATTGCATAATAAGTGCTACAGAGGGGGGGCTTCGTGTTGCTATGAGAACAAATAAGGGGGCTGTGTACAGGTGGGAAAATGTGGATGGGATCTGTAGACTGTTTCTTCCTTCTCTCTATAGATGATCATATCCTCTTCCTGATCCACTGGAGTTGGTCCCCTAAAGGGAAGCGTCCCCATGTACCCCTTAGGTGAGGCCTTGGTGTCATGCCTTAGAGTGCATCCTGGGCACAGCCCAGGAGACTGAAGAGGGCTAAGACATGGTACTAGGTTGATCCCCTTGGAGAGGGGATTGGGGTTCCAGGGGTGGAGAGGGCACAGAGACAGTGCCTAGGCCCTGGAGGAATTTGGCTTAGATGATCTATGTAGAAGTCATGGTGAGGGGAAGGAGGCACCTGTGAGAAGTGGGTGGACCTGGCAGTTACCGAGTGGAGTTCCAGGTGGGCAGTGGGTCATGGAAGGCCAGGGGCAAAGGTGTAGTCCCTAGGAAGGCAAGAGAATTGGGTGTCTAGTTTTGGGCTTGGGTCTCTGCAGCGGGAGGTCCAGTGGTACTGGGTGGACTCAGAGCCTGTGTAGGGCTGAGCCCCGTATCCAAGCCCCAGCTCATCCCCTCTCTTTGCTCCCAGGGCCTTTGTACGTCACCACGGAAGCTCAGCAGACAGTGCTCCCCCGCCGGGGAGGCATGGACAGCTGTTCCGGAGCACCTCTGCAGCTGGTAAAAGACTGGCTGGGATCCAGGTGGAGGGAGGTGTGGAGCGGGCAGGGCCTGGGCCCTGGGAGAAGAAGCAGGATGAGGAGGGCATACAGCATCCACTGCCCTCATCCTTCAGCCGTCCCTCCTTCCCTGCCTCTCTCCCTCTCATCTGTCTGTGACTCCTGCCTGCAATACTTGTGCACTGCACACTTAGCATGTACAAAGCACTTGGAGACACACTCTCTACCTTCAGCCAACTTTGGGGCTAGCATCCAGGCTAAGACTACACGCAGGCGGGTTAGGGATTTGGCTGAAGTGGCAGAGAGCTTGCCTAGCAAGCACAAGGCCCTGCATTCCATCCCCAGCACCCCCCAAAAAAGACTGCACACATACAACCATGAAGCCAGTCAACACACCCTCAGCATTACTTTCTGGAGCTCCCTCCCTATTGCCACAGGGGTTCCAAACTTTCCAGACATCCCTAATTTCTTTTTTTGGGGGGAGGGGTACTGGGGATTGAACTCAGGGCCTTGTGTTTTTGAGGCAAACACTCTAACCACTGGGCTAAATCCCCAGCCCGTGGTGCTGTGTCTTGATGTCCATGCTGATGTACTACACCCTGACTGGCCTCCAGTCCAGCATGTCCAGCCCCTTTCCCTGCTCCAAATCCCTCGTCCTTCTATCTAGAAGCTATCCGTCGGCACCGCTGGAACCTGGCTGAGTGGTTCAGCCGTCTCCCCAGGGAAGAGCGTCAGTTTGGCCCTACCTTTGCCCTCGACACGGTCCATGTGGACCCTGTGATCCGCGAGAGCACCCCTGATGAGCTGCTCCGGCCATCTGTGGGGCTGGCCGTGGACCATCAGTCGCCCTCAGCCGGGCTACCCCCCCTGGCCCTGTCTCAGCTCTTCGACCCAGATGCCTGTGGGCGCCGGGTGCAGACAGTGGTGCTATATGGGACAGTGGGCACGGGCAAGAGCACGTTAGTGCGCAAGATGGTCCTGGACTGGTGTTATGGGCGGCTACCAGCCTTTGAGCTGCTCGTCCCTTTCTCCTGTGAGGACCTGTCGTCCCTGGGCCCTGCCCCTGCCTCCTTGTGCCAGCTTGTGGCCCAACGCTATACACCCCTGAAGGAGGTTCTGCCCCTGATGTCTGCCGCCGGGTCCCGCCTGCTCTTTGTGCTCCATGGCTTGGAGCGTCTCAACCTGGACTTCCGACTGGCAGGCACAGGGCTCTGTAGTGACCCCGAGGAGCCGGGTGCACCAGCTGCCATCATCGTCAACCTGCTGCGCAAGTACATGCTGCCTGAGGTGGGTGCCTCCTTGCCTCACTCTGCCCCTGCTGCTGCTTGACCCGCCCTCTGAGGCAGGGGTGGTGAACCTGTGGCACGCACGCTGGAGCAAGCACACAAAGCCCTCTCTGTCGGCGTGTGAGCCATGTGTATGAGTTGTTTTCTTCTACATAAACCCCCCAGTATTCAGGTTTAATTGCAGTGTTGGCACTTTGCAGTAGATAAGTGGGTTTTGGGTTGCAGTTTGGTCACTTGGTCTCTGAAAGGTTTGCCATCACTGATCTAAGAAGTCTTGTGTCCTGGCCCACATGTTCGTCGGATAGGACAGGCTCTGGGTTAGTTCAAATCCCAGCCCCTCTACTTCAGATTTGTGTGATGCTGAGCAAGTCACCAACTTCCCCTTCAGTTTCCAGTGTCCTTGAGTTGTACTGATCAAGTGAGATCCTGTGTGTAATGTGCTTTGCCTGGTGCTCTGGACCGTAGTCGATGCTCAGTAATTAGTTACAATTATCAGTCTTCAGGGGCTCGAGGTAATGAGGGCACTCAGGTCTTTCTTTTATTTATTTAATTATTTTTTTGAGACAAGGTCTCGCTATGCAGTTCAGGCTGGTCTTGAATTCACTATGTAGCCCAGGCTGGCCTTGAATTCAGTCATCCTTCTGCCTCAGTCTCCCCAGTCCTGGCATTACAGGCATGTGCCACCACACCCGCAGGTCTTTCTTTCTTTCTTTTTTTCCCCCTGTAGGTCTTTCTTACCCCTCAAATATGCCCTTCCTAGGCCAGCATTCTGGTGACCACCCGGCCCTCTGCCATTGGCCGCATCCCCAGCAAATATGTGGGCCGCTATGGTGAGATCTGTGGCTTCTCCGATACCAACCTGCAGAAGCTCTACTTCCAGCTGCGCCTCAACCAGCCTGACTGTGGGCACAGTGCAGGTATCTCGGCCACACCGGCTCAACGGGAACACCTGGTGCAGATGCTGTCCCGGAACCTGGAGGGCCACCACCAGATTGCTGCTGCCTGCTTCCTGCCCTCCTACTGCTGGCTTGTGTGTGCCACCTTGCACTTCCTGCATGCCCCGACGTCTGCCGGCCAGACTCTCACAAGCATCTACACTAGCTTCCTGCGCCTCAACTTTAGTGGGGAAACGCTGGACAGTACTGACCCCTCCAATTTATCCCTGATGGCCTACGCAGCCCGAACCATGGGCAAGTTGGCCTATGAGGGTGTGTCCTCCCGCAAGACCTACTTCTCCGAAGAGGATGTCCGTGGTTGCCTGGAGGCCAGCATCAAGACAGAAGAGGAATTCCAGCTGCTGCATGTCTTCCGCCGGGATGCCCTGAGGTTTTTCCTGGCCCCGTGTGTGGAGCCAGGGCACCTGGGCACCTTCGTGTTCACTGTGCCGGCCATGCAGGAGTACCTGGCTGCGCTCTACATCGTGCTGGGTTTGCATAAGACCACCCTGCAGCGAGTGGGCAAGGAGGTGGCCGAGCTCATGGGCCGTGTTGGGGAGGACGTCAGCCTGGTACTGGGCATTGTGGCCAAGCTGCTGCCTCTGCGGATTCTGCCTCTGCTCTTCAACTTGCTCAAGGTAACAGCACCAGGACCCCCAGCCTTGCTGTTCCCTCCCAGCACCCCACACTGCCTACTTTCTTGAGCCTTTCCCCTCTCCCAGTAGGAAAGCACTGCCTTTTGTCTGGTGTGAATCCTTACCTGAGCTCTGGGCAATTTGGATTCTAGTGGGGTTAAGGCCTGAGGAATGAAGGGAGAGAAGCCAGAGGCTGGGAGGCATTGGAGGGCATGGGGACTTTACTAACAATCTCAGATCCTAACAACAGTTGCCTTCTCCCATCTCTCCTAGTCTTTGTTGCCAGGAAGCAGGGGTCACTACAGTCCAGGCTCTGTCCTTTGCTCTGCCAGCTCAGAAACTTGATTGCATCTGTTTCCCCGACAAGATTAGGCTCTGGGAGCGATGACTCATCCTAACTCAATCACCAGAGACAGGTTTATAAAGCAGATGCTGTTTTATTCATTTATGCTGGGAGGATGAATGGTATTGATAATTGGCTTAGGATACCCCATCCTGGGTGCAGGCCTGCTCAGAAAGCCAGTGATGGCCTGAGGGCTGGGCCCAGAGCAGGTGGGTATGCAGAGCTCCTGAGGGACAGAGAGAGCCTCTCTCTGCTGACTGGCTCTCACTTCCTCAGGCTTCTTTCTTTTGTTTTTCATATCAATCTGAAGATGAAATATTATTATAATCATATATATATACATTTTTATATTTTTTTTGGTGTTTTCTTGAGACAGAGTTTCACTATGCAGTCCAGGCTGGCCTTTAACTCAATATATAGCCCAGGCTGGGTTTGAACTCATGGCGATCCTCCTGTCTCAGCCTCCTGAGTGCTGGGATTACAAGTGTGCACCACCATGCCTGACTTTATGATCCCTTTTATAAATGAAGGAACTGAGGCTCAGAGAGAATAAACTTGTCCAAGATCACTCAGATAATAAGTGGAATAGCTGGGAAATGAGCAGAGTTTTGTGATTCTGAGTACTGTGCTCTTTCTGCTGAACTATCCTGATGTTCTAGGGGTATTTCTGCCTAGGCATGCTGCCTTGCTAGGTAACTCAAGTTTTCTCTAGGAACATGTCAGTAAGTGGTCTTGGAAAGGCAGAGTCCTGGTTAGTGTCTGCAGAATTTCAGCACATTTTTGTTTTTATCGACAACAAAGCATAAAGATTAAAGAGCAAGGATCTAGTCGTCTAGCAACTTGGGTTCAAATCCCAGGCTGTGCCACTTACTAGGACAAGTAACTCAATCTCTCTGTGCTTTGAACTCCTCATCAGTTAAAAGGGAATAATAATAGAACTTACTCATTGGCCAAAATGAGTATCAAATGAATTAATCCTCAGGGTCTGGAACACTATAAATGCTGTTTTATTGTTTCTCAAACTTAAAAGCAGGCTCATGCAGCCCACCTCGTAAGCCATCACTTCAGGTGGGGAGGTCACAGCCACAGCTGAGGCTACCCCACACATTTCTAGGTGTGCTTACTGTGTTGAGATTGCAGTTAGAGGCTTCGTGGGTTGGGGAGTTCTCCAGTTATCTTGCCAGTCCACTGCACCCTAAGCCTTCTCCAAGGGAGGATTGTCCTAGCAGAGAATTGGTCCAGACTGTTTCTTCATGAACCTGTGTTTGTTGTTGTTGTTTTTTCATATTATTATTAATGTTTATATTGTTGTTGTTCCTTCATTTTGTTTTTGCAGTGCTGGGGATCAAACCCAGGGCTTTGCACGTGCTAGGCAAGTGCTCTATTTAACCCCAGCCCTCTTCATGATGCTATTGTTCAGCTTCACAAGGTGACATTTCTGGTCCTATCCCCAGATCAGTGTTGGAGGAGGGGCACTGCCACCTCCAGGGCAGGATCCTCTCTTATAAAAAGTGAAAAGCTGGGAGTGATGGCACATGCCTATAATCCCAGCACTCTGGAAGGAGGCAGGAGGATCACAAGTTAAAGGTCAACCTGAGAAATTTATCAATTTAGGGAGATTCTGTCTTAAAATCAAAAGAGCAGTATTGTGGAGGTTCTGAAGGAGGGGAGACATCGGCACTGTCAAAATAAAAATAAAAAATAAAAAGGGTTGTAGCTCAGCGTAAAAGCCCTGGGTCCAGTCCTCAGTACCACAAAAAGCAAAACAAAACAAAATATAAAGTGAAAAAACTTGGGAGCCCCTGGAAGGCTGAAGCAGGGAGATTGAGAACTCAAGGCCAGGTTGGGCTACATGGCCAGTCGAAGGCCAGCCTAGACTACTTAAATAGACCCTGTATCAACACCCTACCTACCCAGAAAAAGTGAGAAAACCCAGACATTAGAGGAGGTGCCACAAAACTGTCTCACAGTTGAGTGCCAGAGGAACGGAACCTTCCCTCTCGCCTTTCAGAACCATCGCAAGGGGGCTGGGAGTGCAGTGGTAGAGCATCTCCCTAGCACGTGTGGGGCCCTGGGTTCGAGCTCCAGCACCACAGCAAAACCGGAGCCATTGCAGGATGGGAGACGATGTTGCAAGCCTCCCCATTCATTTTTTTGTCAAATATTTGAATGCCTGCTATATGCCAGGCAATGCATTGATATTTTGAGGGAATAATCAGCTGATAGAATTGCAGGTTTCTACCCTTTCTGATCTTACAGTCTGAACACAAAAAGCCAACATAACTATATAATGAAAAATTATGACAGTTGCCTGGGAAGAAAAGTTCCAGGTGCTGTGAAGTATGTGTTGGGGGGACCCTCGGCTGGGTGGGTGAAAGGAAAGCCTTTCCGTGGGAGGGTATTTAGTCTGATTCCTGTGGGAGAAGTCAAGAGCAGAACTGGGGAAACACCCAGCAAGAGGCAGTATCGTGGAGGCTCTGAAGGAGGGAAGACAGGGCTGGGGATTTAGCGCTAGCGGTAGCGTGCTTGCCTAGCAAGAGCAAGGCCCTGAGTTTGATCCCCAGCAGCCTCCCCCCCACAAAATGAGAAAAGCTGAAAGGACAGGGGTGTGGTGAGCGGGGGTGGGAGGCTTGTGATGAGTGCACCACATCTGGCAGGGGCCACATCCCACAGAGCCTTGAAGTAGTAGGAGCTACATCAATCATAGCTGCTGTGATACGAGAATGTTGAAGATAGTGATGCATTTACAATACCTAGCCCGAGCTCAGACTAAGTGCATAACACGGCCGCGCCTCTGCAGCTGATGGTCCCATACCCATGTTTTCAGATAACTGTAGGTGAAGATTTAAAAAAAAAAAAAATGGAACTGAGATGTGGGTCAGTACAGAGTGTGCTTAGTATGCATGAGTTCAGTTCCTGGCAACACACACACACACACACACACACACACACACACACGATTATTTATCTATATATGTATTTTAAAAACTGCACCTGTATTGAACATGTACAAATTTTTTCAATCCAGTGAACACTTTACATAGTGTAGTTACAGCATAATAGTTATTGACATAGCTTTTATGTTATATTAAGTGTTGTAAGTATTCTAGAGGTGATTTAAAATATATAGGAGGGTACTCAGGAGGCTGAGGCAGGAGGATCACTGTGAGTTTGAGGCTAGCCTGGGCTACATAGTGAGTTCAAGGCCAGCCTGAACTACATATCAAGACCCTGTCTCCAAAAACAAATAAAATGAAACAAAAATATGCAGAAGGATTTATCTAAGTCATATGCAAATACTACAGCATTTTATTTTTAAAATAAAAATAGATGATTTAGTTGAAGATGGGGAAAGAGGAAGAAATAGAGAGAGAGACTGGGAGAGAGAGCTACTCTGGACAAGTAGGAATTATTCGAAAGGGAAACTCCTACAGCATTGTATGTGAGGGACTCGAGCATTCATGGGTTTTTGGTATCTGTGAGGGGTCCCGGGAATCAGTCCCCTGCAGACACTAAGGGACAACCATGTCTGATCACTCCTCCCTACCGTCTCCCGGGCTTGAAAATGTAGGGGTGTTTGGAAAAAGAAAGACGTTCCTAATTTCTGGAGTGCATGAGACAGGTGTTTGAGAGATGACCTGAAAAGCTGCAGCTGGGGCCGGATTATGACAAGCTTTGAGCTCCAGGCTGTTTAGTTTGCCACGCAGGCAGTGGGGAGCCAGAGAGCTGTTGCAGTGTGATCCAGCACGCTGTGAGGCTGGAACAGGAGGGAGCACGTGAAGCTGTTGCTCAGAGGCCGGATGAGCACGTGGGAGGTCCCAGCGCCCTCCCTGCTCCTTTTCCAGGTGGTTCCTAGAGTGTTTGGACGCGTGGTGGGTATGAGTCGGGAGGCCGTGGCCCAGGCCATGGTGCTGGAGATGTTCCGAGAGGAGGATTACTACAACGATGACGTCCTGGACCAGATGGGCGCCAGTATCCTGGGTGTGGAGGGCCCCCGGCGCCACCCCGACGAGCCTCCAGAGGACGAAGTCTTTGAACTCTTCCCCATGTTCATGGGGGGACTTCTCTCTGCCCACAACCGGGCCGTGCTGGCTCAGCTTGGCTGCCCCATCAAGAACCTGGATGCCCTGGAGAATGCCCAGGCCATCAAGAAGAAGCTGGGCAAGCTAGGCCGGCAGGTGCTGCCCCCCTCGGAGCTCCTCGACCACCTCTTCTTCCACTACGAGTTCCAGAACCAGCGCTTCTCTGCTGAGGTGCTGAGCTCCCTGCGCCATCTCAGCCTGACGGGTGTGCGCATGACACCCCTCAAGTGTACTGTGGTGGCAGCTGTCTTGGGCAGCGGAAGGCACGCTCTGGATGAGGTGAATTTGGCCTCCTGCCAGCTGGACCCTGCTGGGCTGCGCACGCTCATGCCTGTCTTCCTGCGTGCCCGGAAGCTGGGGTGAGGACCTGCCTCATGCTTGTGCATGAATAGGAGAGGGTTGGGAGAGAGAGAAGGTGCTAGGGAAACCAGCAGTGCTGAGGAGGGACCAGAGGGTGTGTCTTCATCTGTTTTCTGTTGCCATAACAAAATACCTGAGGCTGGGTACTTTTTATTTTATTTTATTTATTTTTTGGGGGGTACACTTTAAAGAAAAGCAGTCTGGGGAGGAAGGGGCCCTGTAGATGGGAAACCTCCACACTAAACTCCCTCCTTGGCCTCTACCTCCCCTCTGGACACCTTCTGCTCTAGTTTGCAACTCAACAGCCTGGGCCCTGAGGCCTGCAGGGACCTCCGAGATCTGCTGCTGCATGACCAGTGCCAAATTACCACCCTGCGGTGAGTGCCCTGGGAGGGGCGTGGAAGGGAGGCTCTGGCTGTTCTGGTGGCCCCTCAGGTCGAGGGTGATTCCCTGCCTCATAGCATACCTGGCACAGTTAAGGGAGTGGGAGTCAAGGCCCTGTGCAACCCTATCACCCAGGTTCATTACTAGCAGCAGGGCAGGAGGAGGATGCGGCCAGTAATAAGTGCTAAGAAAGCTTCTCTCCTGGCCAACGTCAGCCTGGGGGCAGGGAGGCTGCAGTAGGAACTGAGCCAGTTGCCTAGTAACAGAGCCACAGATCCCTCCCAGGACTCTTCCTGCAGCCTCACAAGGATGACCCTAAGGCTGGGTACTCACTAGGAGCTTCCAAAGTGTTGGCTGATTTGCTAGGAACCAAGACACCTCATTTCTGGTTGGAGTAATGGGAGGCAAAGGAGGAGTAGAAGGAGGGAACAGCTAGAGAAGAGGGAGGAGCAGAGGCTGGGCAGGCAGTGATAAAAGGAAGATGAGAAAGAGTGGTGAGGAAGAGAGAGAGGAGAGGGAGGAAAGGAGTCTGGGAGAAAAAGAGGCACAAGAGAGGGAGAAGAGGAAACGAGAAGCCTGCTTTCTCTCACCGTCCCTCCCCTGCAGGGCCACACCCACGGTGTCCCTGTCCCTTTCTCCTGGGCCTGCATTTCTGTATCCAGGCTTGTCTCCGCCCCAGACTGTGTCCTGTTGGGCCCAGGTCTTGACGCCCAGCATGGGGCATCTGCCATGGGCCCTCATAACCAGGGGTTGCTATGGCCCTAGGCTGTCTAACAACCCACTGACAGCAGCGGGTGTCGCCCTGCTGTTGGAAGGGCTGGCCGGAAACACCTCGCTGACACACCTGTCCCTGCTGCACACTGGCCTTGGGGATGAGGGCCTGGAGTTGCTGGCTGCCCAGCTGGACCGCAACCACCAGCTGCAGGAGCTGAATGTGGCCTACAACGGTGCTGGTGACAAGGCAGCCCTCGCCCTGGCCAAGGCAGCCCGGGAGCACCCATCCCTGGAGCTATTGCAGTGAGTCCTGTCCATGTTCCATGGGCCCCGCCCCTCTGTCCTTCTTTCATTTCTTTTCCCTTTTTTTTGGTGCTGGGGATCGAACTCAGGGCCTTGTGCTTGCTAGGCAAGCGCTCTACCACTGAGCTAAATCCCAGCTCCATCCTCCTTTCCTCTTCATTCTGCTCTTCTTGCCCCAGGACTGCTCTGGGCCTGGGCCTGGTGCCTGTCCTCTCTTCCTGGAGGGAGCCTCTGCCCGACCCCTGCCAAGCTGCCTTCTCTGTGACTGACCCTTACCCTGCCCTGATTCCCTACTGCCATTTCTCCTAGGGCCCCACTGTCCCTGTCCCCCTGAATTCTCATGTCAGTCCCTGCCACCCCTTGGCCAACACCCGCCCTCACTGGCTTACTGCAAACTCCTACCCATCGCGTTTGGCGGCCAGGGCCGAGCTGCCCATCCCATTTCCTGACCGTGTGCATTCACCCCTGGGTTGCCTTTCTCTTTCTCACCAGCCTCTACTTCAATGAGCTGAGCTCAGAGGGCCGCCAGGTCCTGCGAGACTTGGGGAGCACTGCTGAACGTGGTGCCCGGGTTGTGGCATCGCTGACAGAGGGGACGGCTGTGTCGGAGTACTGGTCGATGATCCTTGGTGAAGTACAGCGGAACCTCAACAGCTGGGATTGCACCCGGGTCCGGCGCCACCTCGAGCTGCTGCTTCGGGATCTGGAGGATAACCAAGGCGCCACCCTTAATCCTTGGCGCAAGGCCCAGCTGCTTCGAGTGGAGGGTGAGGTCAAGGCCCTCCTGGAGCAGCTGGGAGGCCCTGGGAGCTGAACAGTGGCAACTGAGACCTGGCTGTGGGACCACTGGCCCAAATAACTCCTTCCCTCCTGGCTTGTTCTACTCCTTCTAGAAAGGCCTCCTCAGCTGGGCACGGTGGTGCATGCCTGTAACAGCCCAGCCAGTCAGGAGGCTGAGGCAGGAGAATTGCAATTTCGAGACTATCCTGGGAAACTTAGTGAGCCCCTGCCTCAAAATAAAAAAACAAATAGGGATGGGGATCTAGCTCAGTGCTGAAGTGCTGGCCTAGCATATGCTAGGCCCTGGGATCAACTCCCAGTACAGAGGGGGAAAAATGTGTGTGTGTGTGTGTGTGTGTGTGTGTGTGTGTGTGTGTGTAATAGTTTATGATCCATCAGGGCTGGAGGCAGTGGGCACAGCTGCCAGTCGCCCCCTGGGCCGTGTCTAGCCAGGGCCTCTACAGCTGGAATTTCCAGGGTCAGAGTCAGAGATGGTGAATTGATTGATGCTTGGTCTTGTGCTGGGGCATGCCTCCTCTCCTGCTGGCTGGAAGGACAAAGGATGTGGCATTTGGGTGGCCACATTGCTCTGTAGCTCCCCCACCCATCTTGCCTCTTCTTCCACTCAAGGAGCCCTGGCTGTACCACTGAGGGGCACACTTCTCACGTCCGCCACACCAGGGTCTCCACTCCTGACTTCTGCTCACTGTGGGCACTGAGGATGCTCTCACACTGGTGCTTGTCCTAGCCCTCATGTTCCCTGCACCACACTGGTACTGATGACTTGGTGGCCTCCATGGGCAGGTGCACCCAAATTGCTGGTATTAAAAAGCTGTGTGTCTTCTACCTATTGTGCCTCCACTTCCTTGTTTGATGCTTCCAAGAAAGGGGACTGTTCTTGGTCATTCTGATTAAGCCGCTGTCCACTTTCTGTTGGAAGTGGTTCCTGGACACTATGTTCAGAGGCTGCAGGAGCCAGGGAGGGGTTCATGCACAAGAAGTTGGAATGAGGGTTGGCCATACTGGGTTATAGAACTCCTATCTCCCTTCTCATCCTTACCTCCTCCCCTGGGCTTGCAATCTGCCTTTCTAAGTGCCGAGGGGCAATAGGGTTCACTACGCGATCTCTGAAGAAAGTTGGGGCTCAGGAATGGGCAGGAGGAACACACACACTTCCCCAGAGGATAAGACTCTCATTGATGTTAACCATTACCCTGTGGCTTCCACGCAGCGTCTTCAAGGAGGCGGGACTTGGGAGGGGGTAGGTGGGAGGGTCAGCTGTTTACAATGGACCTTGTCCCTAGTCTGAGCACTGGGACACTGATCCAACTATGGAGGCTGCTGCAGGTAAGAGGCTGGGAAATATCCTCTGGAGGGGACTTAGGGCAGTCAGGGTTAGTGGGTGGATTTGGAGGCTTTGGGACTAGGGCACATCTGATGTTGGGGCTTGAAGCCCTGAGGCAAATACCCAGAAATTAGGAGGAAAGAAGTGAGTTGACATTTCTGTCTACCTGGTCCACACCCTGTACTGCTATGCTCAGATTTATGAGCCACGACTTGGAGAGAAAGGGAGGGGGAAGACCCAACAACACTGTTTGTATGACATTAGTAAAAAGGGAAGACCTTTTTGGGGCAGAACAGAGGGGGCAGAACTGGGTTGGGGGTTCCCCAAGTCCTCTCAGTTTATGACCATGGAAGAGGTGTGTGTGTGTGGGAGGGGAATGCCTTTCCTTTCACCCACTTCTTTGTCTAGTAGATCTTGAGGACACAGCGTCATTAACTCTGTAAGTGGCATGAGGGTTGGGGCAAGGGGAGGAAGGAATTGAAGGTGGGGAGGCTCTTCACTGTCATTAGCACCTAAGGTTGAGCTGGGGACCCAAGTTCAGCTGTTAGCTTCTCTTACCTTTTCTGCTTCCTTGCAGGAAGTTTAAATTTAACCCAAAGTTGGGCATTGACAATCCTGTCCTCTCCCTGGCCGAAGACTACAACTGCTCTGGTAACCCTCTTGCCCCTTCACAACCATTGCCTTTCTCTGGAGACACCACAGCTCCATACAGCCTTCCGTCTCCTTGGTAACCACTCACTGCCTCCCTCTGATATCAGTGATTTATGCAGAGGCAAGGCAGGGGGGCAATGCTTCTTCTGTCCTGGGCAGCCTGCCCACGCAATGTTAGCCACACTGCCCAACCTCTCACAGGGTAGAGGGTACCCTGGCAGGAGGGGGCAGCTGCCAGTCATGCAATGGACCAGTACTTGGGCTGTGCCCCCTCCGCTTCCCCTTTTCTGTTGCCCACCTCCTCCTCCAGATCCCTGGTACTTGCAGCGGCCTCGTTTCTGTCTGCTGAGCAAAGAGGAGGACAGGAGTTTCGGTTTTCATCTGCAGCAGCAGCTGGGCAAAACTGGGCATGTGGTGTGCAGGGTGGAGCCAGGCACCTCTGCCCATCGCCAGGGTCTCCAGGAAGGAGACCAGATCCTGGCAGTGAACAACAATGTCGTGGAACATGAGGACTATGTGGTGGTGAGGCTGGGCTGGGCCTCCCTGGGGTAAGGCAAATGATTCCACAGCACCTTGGGGAGGGAAGCTGGTCAGCCACCTCCCTGGCACTATGGTACAGGCCCCAAGCCCCATCCCCTGAGACCCTAGAGTGCCCACAACCCAGGTAGCAAGGGTTGGGTAAAGGCAAGAGCTGGTTTCCACAGTGCAAAATGCAAGTTCCAGGGAGGTCCTGGGAACTGGCAAGGGGGACAGCTCTTTTCACCCAACATGCCTCCGTTTAGGTGGTGCGTCACATCCGGGCCAGCGGTCCCCGGGTACTGCTGACGGTCTTGGCGAGGGATGTGTATGATGTGGCCCGAGTTCAGCGTGGGAACGATGCCCACCTCTGTCCTGCCCTAGGTTCAGGGGTCCGGCCCCGGCTGTGCCACGTAGTGAAAGACGAGGGTGGCTTTGGCTTCAGTGTCACCCATGGTGAGCTTAGAGGCTGAGGGCGATGGTCAGGAAAGGGATCTGAGCCCGTGTTCTGGGCAGGCAGCAGACTGGAACTTGCTGTTTTTCGTTTTTTGGTTCCAGGAGCTCAGGGTCCTTTCTGGCTGGTGCTAAGTGCTGGAGGAGCAGCCGAAAGGGCAGGGGTGCCCCCTGGGGCCCGGCTGCTGGAAGTCAATGGAGTCAGTGTGGAGAAGTTCACGCATAACCAACTTAGCAGAAAGGTACACTGCAGGTCCTGGCTGCCGTTTCCCCACCCTCCTGCCACCTGGGCGGGGCCCACAGCAGGCAGCAGACTCCTCCGCAAGTACCTAACTTCCTGCTTTGGATGGTCTGGGTTCCTCACCATCCTTCCCTCCACAGTTTGTGCCTCGTTCCTGTGCCTGGGAGGAGGGGCTGTGAGGAGGTGCCTGCCTCTTCCCTTCCTATCCAGATGGCTGACGCGGGTGCCCTGCTGGGTCCCCACAGCTTTGGCAGAGTGGAAAGCAGGTGACTCTGCTGGTGGCAGGGCCAGAGGTGGAGGAACAGTGTCGCCAGCTGGGAATGCCCCTAGCTGCACCCCTGGCGGAGGGATGGGCACTGCCCGCCAAGCCCCGTTGTCTGCACCTAGAGAAGGGGCCCAAGGGCTTTGGGTTCCTGCTCCGGGAGGAGAAGGGCACTGATGGTCGCCTCGGTGAGTGTGAGCCCTGGGGGAGGGGAGGGAAGGTGGCCCTTGGGTGGGCACACAAGTGCACGTGCATGCTTCTTAGGGCACAAAAGAGGGGTTCCTCTCTAGGCTCTATCCCCAGGTACCCTCCTCCTGTGTTCCCCCTGGTGTGAACATGCTAACCTGGGACAGCACAAGGGTGAATCAGGGAGGAGCAGTGAGGATGTCTATGTCCCAGGGCAGTTCCTGCGGGAGGTGGACCCAGGGCTGCCGGCCGAGAAGGCCGGGATGCGGGCAGGGGACCGACTGGTGGCTGTGGCTGGGGAGAGCGTGGAAGAGCTGGGCCATGAGGAGACAGTGTCCAGGATCCGGGAGCAGGGCTCCCGTGTGTCCCTCATTGTCGTCGACCCTGAAGCCGACCACTTCTTTAGCATGGTGTGTGCTGAGGGACAGGGCTAGGGAATAAGCAGGGATGCAGCAGGGCTCAGGTGCAGCAGGTTTGCTCCATCTGCCTCTCAGGTTCGCCTGTCCCCGCTCCTCTTCTTGGAGAGTACAGAGGCCGCCACCTCCCCTCAGGCCACCCACTTAACCTCTCCAGCTGAGACCGAGAACCGACTAGTTGAACACAAAGTTGGGCCTCCTGGTCCTCCTGGCTCCTGTCAGTGCTTCCTGTATCCCGGGCCTGGCGGTGGCTATGGCTTCCGACTCAGCTGTGTGACCAGTGGGCCTTGGCTCTTCATCTCTCAGGTGACCGATGCCCCATGAACCTTGGATCTTTTCCATCTTTACTCCCCACCAGCTTACTTTTGCCTCCCTCCCAGGCTTCTCCATGATGTTCCATGTCTTGTCCCCCTGGGCCCCCAGGTGACTCCAGGAGGCTCAGCTTCCCGGGCAGGGCTGCAAATGGGAGACGTGGTTCTGGAGATGAATGGGTATCCTGTGGGTGGTGACAGTGACCTGGAAAGGCTTCAGCAGCTGGCCGAAGCTGAGCCACCCCTCCGCCTGACACTGGCAGCCAGGAATCAAGAGGGCTTGGAAGCCTGGAATCCCCCAGGGTCTGGAGAGGTGAGGAGGAAGAGACAGAGCTCCGAACAGCCAAAAAAGGGCAAAGATGAGCCAGTGAAAAGCGCAGATTGGGAGGACTGAGTGGGGCTGCAGGTGGGGACTTCATTCAGGTCACGGGATGTGGGGACAGAGGAGTCATGGAATAAGTCCTACTCCTGGACATTTTGGGACAGGTGGGGGCAGGGAAAGGGAACTCTTCTGCTCTTCAAATGACCTTCCTTTCTCTCTGCAGGAGTGGGCTCCAGCCTCAGATCTGCTATAGAGCAGCCCTGCTTAGCACAAATCTACCAAGTGGCTTTCCATCTCCGTTCTGCAGCCTGAGGTGGTGGGAGCAAGGATGGTCAGAGGTGGGAGCTGGAGGAGTCCGAAGCGTCGCTGACAGGACTGCCCAGGGCTTCCTCCCCTCCCAGGGGCTCCCTTCTAGCTGAGGATGTGGTCAGAAATTAAGTGAAGAAGGCCTGTGAAGAAGCCTGAGGCTCCAAGGAATGTTGCGGGAACTTTGGAGAGCTGCACACCAGGATGAAGTTCTGCCTGAGGAAGGGGTGCTGTGGGGCTGGCTGAGATTAAAACCATTTGGAAGTGGGCCTAGGTCTGACTCTAGTGTAATACAGCACAAGAATTTGGAGAATGGTTATACCTTCTCCTGTGGACACTTGAGAATTGTGAGGGTGGGTGCCCAGATACTACCGTGTCCTGTTAGAATGGTCTTTTCCTGTAAATCTGGCCATCTGTCTTTGTGTTTTGGGGGAAAGTGGGAGGTAGTTTGAAGGAATCAAAAAGGACCGAGGCTAAAGGCTGGGATCCAGTTTCTGTAGGAGAGGGATTGAGATCCTGTCTCTCCTGTTACTCAGGCTTTGGGATAATGGGTCAACGCAGAACCAAATTGCGCCTCCTCCATACCAAAGGCCAATCTCACAGCTCTGCTGAGTTCTGCATCAAGATACTTTATTACTGGGCCTTGGAAACTAGAAGGCAGCAGCCTCAAAGATCCAGGGGGTTGAGACCGAATTGACGTAACTGTTCCTTGTGCCTGGCGTGGAGTCTCAGCGCAGCCTCATCCCACTGCGGCTTGAGGGCTCTCAGCTTAGCCAAGAACAGGTCCAGGGTGCCCTGCAGACACCTTATCTGAACCTGGTGTAGCCCCCACGTCCACGCTCAGCATACAGCAAGGTACCCTTGGAGACCCTGCACCTTCCCCTGGGTTGTCAGTCATCACACTAGCTGTGGGATGTGAGTGGGACGGAGGACGGAAGGGCTCTGGGGGTGATGCTTACATCCAAGATTTCCTCATACTCGGCCTCCATGTCTGCCACATGGGCCTGAAGCTGAGCCACAGTCCGATCTCGCTCTCCAAGGGCTCGCTCAGCCTCTTTCCTGGCAGCCTCAGCCTCCCTCTGGCAGGTTTCTGGGGGGCAGGGCAGAAGGATCAAAGAGGACAGGATAGTGATGCTGTACCCCTGGATAGTCCCCAAAGGTACCCAAAAGGGCACCATGAGTGGGATCATTCCAGACTCCCTCAAGGTCATCGACTTCCCTGTAGTCTCTGCAAAAAGCTGAAGACCCGCCAGGGTAAAATAGAAGGAGTAGTGGGCCTGAGACAGAAGATAGGGTCCAAAGTCTGGCTGTCACTTATGACTTGTGTAAATCTGGGACATAGCTCTCTTTGAGTCTCTGTTTCTTCCTCTTTGAAGAGGAAATGATGCATATCTTGCTTGTTTTGATTCTTAAATATGAAAATGGATGGCAAAATGCCTGGTATATGGGAGATGTTCAATAAATGTTGATCTGAAATAAGACAAAGATCTGGGAAGGAACCCAGGGTCTGTGTGGTAGATAAAGAGCTCCTGGGGGCTGGGGACTTAGCTCAGTGGTTAGAGTGCTTGCTCCTGAAGATATTTTAGGATAAGAACACTTCGAGACCAAAATTGTGAAAGATCTCTTGTGCTGTGCTAAGATATTTCAACTTTTCTGTAAGCAAGAGGGAAGAGAAACAAAGGCTTCTTGTTTTTTAATATTTCTGCTCATTTGGAGGGTTTATTCATTTATTTAGTAAGTAGTTACTCAGGATATTACAGGTGCTAGGCCTTGAAGGCATAGAAGTAAAGTCAGTTAAATGAAAAGGGAAGCTGGGCATGGTGGCACACACCTGTCATCCCAGCACTTGGGAGGCTGAGGCTGGAGGACTGCTGTGAGTTTGAGGCCAGCCTGGACTACTTAGTGAGTTCAAGACCAGCCTGAAATGTATAGTGAGACCCAGTGTGAAAAAAAACAAAACAAAACAAAACAAAAAACCTGGAAAGGGAATATGTTTTCCTCAGGAGAGACAAAGTATGGAGGGGAGTAAGCACTGGATTTGGAAAGACCAAACAAGAGGGTACGCAAGGTGAGAGACCTACCTTTTCTATACTTACATCTCAGGATGATATATAAGGGAAGAGTCAGGAGAAAGCAGTCCAAATTCACATTCAGCCAACAGATGGCGACCTCCTAGAGAAAGACTTTCCAGAGCCGCCCCTTCACACTGGGTCTTGTCGCAACCTTCTAGAGGAAGAATGCAGGGTGGGGGGACTTACCTAGCTGCTCCCGAAGGTGCCTCACTTCTTCCTCCAGCTGCTTGCTGCGGGTCTCCATCTTCTCCTGTAGGGCCCGGCGTTGGCGGATCATCTCTGAGGTAAGGCAGTGGGCAGCCAGGGACCCAGGAGGGGACAGAGGTACGGAGAAAGGAAACAAGGCCGTGGATGTGGAGGACCTTGTTTGCTCCAGAGGGAAAGAAGCATAGGAACTTCTTGGTTCTTGTGGTGATGCTGAGAATCTGGGTGAACCAAACCTCCTTCCCCTACAGCAGCTTAGGATGGAGATTCTAGCCCTTCTCCCCACTCATGGGATGAATGACACAATGGCTGTGACTGCATTTTGTACCCCACAAAGCATCAAGCACACGGCACTGGGCATTCAAGAAAGTCCCTGCCTGGGATGCCAGAGATCTGCCTTTGGATCTTTCTGGATCTTGCCCGGCAGTCAAAGCCTTCCATGCATAATCTTCCTGCTAACTTAGACCTCTCAGTTGTCCTCTTCCAGGGCCCTGTCTTTTGCCCACTCCTTGACCGGCCACACACCTGCAAATATGGCCTTCCTTTCACTGCGGGCCTCTTCCAGTTCAGCTGCCAAACCCTGCAACCTCTGCTTCAGCTGGTCTTCAGAAGCCTTGGCTCGGCGGGCCTCATCCCTCCATACAGCTGTGAATAGTCCCGGGGCCAACCTCAGAACTGGCTGTGGGTCACACAGAATCAGTCCCCATGGGCTTGATGAACTCTGCCCACTCTGGAAACCTGTGCCAGAGTATCCAGCCTCTTATTCTATTTACCTTAGAAATTCAGCAAGACCCTGTCTCAAAATAGAATAAAAGGGCCAGGGATGTAGCTCAGTGGTAGAGAACTTGCCCACCAACTGCAGAGCCCTGAGTTCCATCTCCAGGACAGGGGAGGGGTAGCTTCCTTCATCAGCCCTTATTGCCCAGCCCTCCCTCACAGTCTTTTTCCACTAGTGATGGTTAATGTTTGTCTTAGCCCCATGCACAGCTCCAATCCTTCAACCTCCCAAGGACACAGAAATGCCCCGTGTGCCACCTCTGTTGCCCCCAGTCTTCACCCTTCTCACCCAAGTGGTCTTGGAGCAGCTCCTTCTCCAGAAGCACCAGCCTGTGCTTGGCCTCAGCCTCCACATCTGCCCTGGCAAATTGGTAGAGCCTTAGATTACCATGATCTCAGTCAGCCTTATCCCCTAGATATGCGCCTGCATGAGATCAGAGGACCGATATATGAGTTTTGTGAGTGTGTATGGTTTTTTTTTTGTTTGTTTGTTTGTTTTTTGGTGTGGGGAAGGGTGCTGGCAATCGAACTCAGGACCTTGCACTTGCAAGGCAAGTGCTCTACCACTGAGCTAAATCCCCAACCCCTAGAGGACCAATAAATGAGGTGTCCCTGAAGGCAGTCTGCTGAGTTCACTGCTGTGTCCTCACCACTCAACCCATATGGGTGACAGATCTAGTAGAAAGGCACAGAGCTAGATAGGACTCAAGGGGGAATGTTGGTGACCCTTCCCTCAGTTCCTCAGCTTTGTGGAATCTGGGTTCAAGTCTATGAAGAGGACAAGAAAACTCCACTTTGTCATGCAGAGGGCCGAATGCTCCCTGAGGACCCCTGTGTGGACTCCATGCTGGGACATGGAGAAGCAGGGGTACTCACTTCCCACCACCACTCACCAGCACCCGAGTTCTTTTTTTTGTTCTGTGTCCCAGCTTTCCTCCTTTTTTCTTTGGTCTTAGGAGGCATGTCCCGGGGGAGGAAGGACTGGACGTGTAGGGCTGGAAGCAGGGATGCTTTCCGGACCCCTGGAAGGAACCAGGAGTCTCAGGAAAATCACACTCCAGTCTCCAAGTCTGTCTCATACTTTCCGGAAGTTCTTGGTCTCCAGGGAACCTCAGGCGGGCTGGGGTCAGGGGCAGGACCGCTCTATGTACAGCAGTCATTCTTCCCATCCCTCTTTTAGAGAAAATAAACCTCTGTACCTGGTCCTCTCCCTCTCCCCATCCTCCTCACTCCCTCTTCCTACCTGTGGGACTCTCTCCAGTAGAGTGGGGTCTCCCCGTAGAGTGACCCACCCACAGGGAAGGGCTGAAAGCCCCAGTAGGTGGAGCCGGAGGAGGAGCCTGGCCTTGGGAGCCAATCCAGGACTGTGAAAGGGGAGGCTGGGTTGCTGGAGCCGCCTGTTGTCCCGGCAACTGCGTAACGCGGAGTTCACAGGAAGGTGCGGGAAGGTGGGCGAAATCAGCTTAATGAGCTGAACATAAGAAGGTCCCGAAGGATCAGTTCTCTTCTTATTCCCAAGGCCCAAATTTAGTCTGGAGAGAAAAGGCTTTGTTACTGACTCACTTCCAGGTCAGCACTGCCTCAGTTTGGACCAGTGTTGTGCTGATAGAGGAAAAGGACTGACGGGAGCCATCTTGGCAGTTTACATCCTGGAGTCCCTTTAGCAAAACATTAGGCTTCAAACTGAAGAACCCTTCAGAAAAGCATCGTACAGTCTATAAGGGAAACAACACGGGAGCAGATAGTGGCGCGAATTTTCCATTTCAGAGGAGTGAGAAGGGAGAAGTGGACCCGTGGACTCCAGGGTGCTAACCCAGTGGGACGCAGACGTCAGGAAAGGGCACTGGTTAGAGACGAGACGTGAGATCGAGTCCCCTCTCCGAGTATGTGAACTCGGGTAAGCTCGTAAACTCTGCTCAGTCTATTTCTTGGTCTTTAAATCTTTGATTGTGTGACTCTTAAAGTCCTGGGTTTTAGCTGGGCATTTACGAGATTGTTTTCTCTCACGGTGTTTAAGCTATTGCCTCACTTCCCCTCTTTCCCACGTGGTTATCCTCAGACAGGTGTTGAGGAGCGACTTCGGCCCGGCTCCCAGCTGTACAGAGTTTGTGGCGCTCCCTCTAGTGGCTGTGCCCGACCTCCTGGGGCTCCTGACTTTTCGTTTTCAAATGATGACAGGGCAATGACAAAGCAGCTTGCTTAGGGAATGCTTCCCGGCATCGTGCTACAGTCACAAGTGGTTGAAAAGATGAATTTGGGGCAGAGAGTCTGATGATTGGCTTGCTCTTGGCAGGCAGCGCCCCCACCCTCGGCCTGGTGCCATCTTGGAACCTCAACATCTGTTCCTGTCTACTGCCTGGAGCTCTGGGCAGCAAACTGGCTAAAATGAAAACACCAGGAACTTCAGAGCTTTTCTCCTTGTGGACTAAGGGACCCGCAGGCTCTTCATAGGCACTTCTCTCCATCTCTGTCCCCTCAACATTTTTAGTCAATTGTTTATTGTCAGAAGCAGATCTGCAGAAATAGACACAAGAAATGGGAATGAAAAGTATTGCCTCTGGCCAGACAAGGTCATGTAATAACAGCACTTGAAAGGCTGAGGCAGGAGGACCTCGAGTTGAAGGACAGCCTGGATTTCATAGTGAGTTGGAGACTAGCTTGAGCATCATACTGAGACTCTGTTTCAACAAAAACAAAAGTCTTGCCCCTAGGAAGCAGGAAGAGTCAGACAGAGGCTGCTACAAGTTTATTCGACCCTTTGGTGGCTGTGGGGCATTTCTATTACCCTTTGGACATTTTATAGAGTGAAGAAGAGTCAGGCTTCTCCTTCCAATGCTTACAGCTCCTGTAACTCAGCAATAAGTTAAATTTATGTACATCAACCAGGTGGGAGTGATGGTGCATGCTTATAATCCCAGCACTTGGGAAGCTGAGGCAGGAGGATCACTTTGAGTTCAAGGCCATCCTGGGCTACATAGTGAGACCCTGTCTCAAAAACCAAAATAAATAAATGAATAAGTTTATGGCCTCTCTCAAATCTAGAGGATACTTTTCTTCTAACCTTACGTCATGTTTTCATCCAGTCTTCCCCCAGAAGCCCCTACCTCTGCTGTGGAAAACAGGGGGGTTCCATTTCCCTGTCCTCCTCATTCAGGAGCCTATCTGGGGACTTGAACAGATTGATTAGTGTCTCCATTATGCTGATGCATAATAGCATACGAAGGACGGAGTTTATAGAACACAGGCAGCATGTCATGCCTCAGACTAGCATTTACTTTACAAATGTGTTTGGGCAACAGACTTTCAGGTGCAGAATGAGGATGTGGTTTAGGATGAAGGAGAAGTGGAATAAGAACAGTGCTATATGTCATGTGATGTGATACAAGATGAGTCGGCTCTAGCACAACACACAGTGAGAATAACAGTGTGCTCAACAATCTAATCCCATGTCTAGTACATTTTATTTTATTTTATTTTTGTGCTGGGGATCGAACCCAGGACCTCGAGCTTGCTAGGCAAGCATGCTAACCACTGAGCTAAATCCCCAGCCTCTAGTACATTTTAAAAAACAAGCCAAGGGCTGGGAATTTAGCCCAGTGGTAGAGCGCTTGCCTAGCAAGGACAAGGCCCTGAGTGTTTGATCCCCAGCACTAAGAAAAACCCAGAACAAAACAAGACAAAAAACCAAACCAAATCAGGCCAGGTGTGGTGGCATATGCCTGTATAATCCCAGCACTCAGGAGGTTGAGGCAGGAGGATCATTGTAAGCTCAAGGCCAGCCTGAACTACGTAGAGACCTTGTCTGAAAAAAAAAGCCAAATGAAAATTGTGAGAAAAAGGTCAATCTGTCCTTCTTTTTTCATTAATTTCACTTTAAAAGTGACAGCAGAGTAGATCATTTCAGCAGAATTCTGTTCTTATTCCTTTGAATAAAAGCTATTTTTCCCCTGTATTGGTGATTGAAACCAAGGCTTCGCTCATGCTAGGCAAGTGCTCGACCACTGAGTTACACTCCCAGCTCTTAAAAAAATTTATTTTTGGAGTCGAGCATGGTGGTCCATGCCTGTAATCCCAGCTACTTAGGAAACTGAGCTAGGAGAGTCTTAAGTTTGAGGCCAGCCAGAGCAACTTAGTGAGACCCTGTTTTTGTTCGTTTTTGTTTTTCAGTGCAAGGGCTCGAACTCAGGGCCTTGCACTTCCTAGGCATGCACTCTAACCACTGAGCTAAATCCCCAGCCCAAGACTCTGGTTTTTTGTTTGTTTGTTTGTTTGTTTTTTTAGGGGAAGAAAGGTTTATTTAGCTCACAGTTTGTAGAGGTTTCAGTCCACAGTCAGCTGGTTCCGAGGCAGGGTGGCATGGCAGACAGGCAGAAGGCAGCCAGGTAAGCAAGGAATGCCAGCAAGGGGCAAGACCCTGTTTTTAAAAAGGGTTAAGGATACAGCTCAGTGGTAGAGTGCCCCGGGTTCAATTCTCAGTACAAAATAACAACCACCACCACAGCCTGAAAAGGCTGACTGCAGCATAAACAAAGTGCACAGTACACAGTTCCATGCTATGAAGACCATACTGAAGATAATACAAATTAGAAACTTTAAGCCACCCCGAGATACCTAGACAAGCACATACATATCCTCGCAGGTAAAAAAAATCTTAGCTGTACTCCATTAGATCTAGACTTTTCCCATGAAGAATACCGTGGTGTACCTGAGGTAGGACAGGAAAAGTAAAGACAGGCAGAAAGGAGACAAGGAAAATTTTTTTTAAGGAAAATTATAATTTAAAAACTGTACCTTCAGGAAGACTGTGACTTCACACCAGAACCAAAGTTACTCAAGGTTACCCATGCCTGTACTCGCTATCTTTACTCTCCTGGCGTGTTTATGCTTGTTTTTTTTTCCAGTCTCATCCCACCCAAAATGCCTTAAAGACAAGCCCATAAATTAGCTCAGTTGATAAGGTAAAGGGCAGAAACCAGATTCACCAAGAGATGGAGGGAAGGGAGAGTATAAAGAATTAAAATATGTTATGTACATGTACCAACCTCCCATGATGAATGTAATCATTATGTACTGCAAACATGAAGTAATCTAAAGACGGGGGCGGGACAGGCAGGGAATTTGTTTGCCCCTTCTGCCATATAAGGGCAGTGGCAAAATGACCCCTAGGAAGAGCCAGGTGAAGAAAAGGAGGGCCTGCAATACGGTGATGACACCAGGGATGGAAAGCTTTATTTATTTTTAGACAGGGTCTCGCTCTGTACATCAAGCTGGTTTTGAACTCTCTGATTTCAAGCTTGCGGTGATCCTCCTGCCTCAGCCTATTGGGATTACAGGTGTGAGGTACTGTGCTCCGCAAGGGATGGAAAGTTTTCACAATTAAGTGTTTTGCCTACATTTTTCTTCAGTAGATTATTTTTCTAGGTTGGAACTGATTAAAAAAAAAAGGCATTCTACTGATAGTAAATTATAATGCCGAGTCCAGGATTAGTTTTATGTAGAGGCGACTGATTTGCAAACCAGGATGTCTGGTTGAATGTTCCTCGAGTTCAGAGATACTTTCCCCTCTTGAAGGAGTACCAGATAACTCCTTATCAGTCGAGACTTTTGTGGAATAGCCGGGAGGGAGGTCTCAGGAGGAACACACCTGGGTTTGCGTCTCACAAGAGCCAAAGCTCAAAATTACCAAACTAGAACAGGGTACTTCCTTCTTTGGAGAGGAAGTTCCTATCTTCATAGTTCTTCCAACAGAACTTTTAGAGAAGTGGAAGTGACCTGGAACTGCATTTCTGCTTTTTGGTCAGAGGGTGACCCCCTGTGATCCCCCTTGCAGCCGTCTGGGATCTCACATACAGAGCTAGAGACGGGTGGTGCAATGCGCTGAGAATTCTAAGTACATGCCCAGCTCCCAGAGAAGGTACCACTCTTCAGAAGTGGTGCATTATTTTAAAAAGGTCAAAGGGTTTGGAAGTAGACCTCAGAGCCTCAATGTTCCAAGCCTTCAATCCTTTCTGGGGCCTAATCAGGCTCAAACAACCCACAGCATTCGCATTCGGGTCCTCAGTGGGTCTCGTCTTAATGAAGAGTTTAAAATACCAGGGAGTGGAGAAATGACTTCTCTTCTCCCACCATTTCTCCACAATATGATGTAAATAGCTCTAAACTCAATTTCCACATTCGTGAGGCGTGGAGGAAAGACTTGATATTAAGCTTCTTTATCACAACAATCCATTCCTGGAGTACTAACCTCCAGCCCACAAGAAACATGGAGGTCTCTGCTTCCGCGTAGTGCGCAGACTCCAAACTGGTCCCACCCCTTCCCTTCCCCGCTTGTCCAGCAGAGGGCCCAGGAGTTGAGGTTCTGCGGCCCCCGCCCGGCCCGGCTCCAGCCCTACTCCTGCCCGCTGCCAGGGTGCAGGAGCCGGGGAGCCGGGCGCTGAAACTTGGCCCAAGCTTTCCGGGGGCTTCGGGGACGCGGGCGCCCGCGAGGGGTGGTGCGGGGCGCGGCCGCCCGCTCCCCGAAGCTCGGCAGTCGGTGGTCAGTCCCGGCGCGTGCCCCCGCGCTCCGCCCGCCGTGCTCGCTGAAGGGGCGCGCCCCGCGCGCCCGGCGCCACCCACTCTGCTCCCTGCGGCCGCTCCTCCCTCCTCCCGGAGAGCCGCCGGCGGCGGCCGGAGAGGCCCCTCCTTCGCGTCCTCCTTCTCTCGCTGGCAGCCAAGCGCAGCCGCCGACCCGGCTGGGCCCGCGACCCTCCCCGGCCATGGCCGGTAACGTGAAAAAGAGCTCAGGCGCGGGGGGCGGCGGCGGCTCTGGGGGCTCGGGCGCGGGCGGCCTGATCGGGCTCATGAAGGACGCCTTCCAGCCGCACCACCACCACCACCACCTTAGCCCGCACCCACCGGGGACCGTGGACAAGAAGATGGTGGAGAAGTGCTGGAAGCTCATGGACAAGGTGAAGGCCTGCGGGGGAGCCGCTGCAGGCTCAGAGTGGGCGTGGGTGGAGGGGCCGCAGCGAGGGGCGGGACTGACGGACGGACGGACGGACTGACGGACGGACGGACGGAGGAAGCTGGGGGAGGGGTCGGGGATCCCGACGCCGGGCGTCTGGGGACCGGGGGGCGGGGAGGAGGCCGGAGGGCTGGGGTCGCGTGGGGGAAGGGCTACCGTTGGGAGTTGAGCGTTGGGGTGCTTGGGGAGCCAGACAAAGGTGGGGTGGGGGCTGGGGTGAGGGTTGACTGGGAAGCCACCGGGGCGGAAGTGCGGTGGGGGTGAGGAGTTTGGTGCTCTGTGCAGGGTGCAGGGATGTGGGTCACGGAATTGGCCCTGGGAGACGGGAGGGACGGGGTGAGGAAGTGTGTAATTTACCGGTTAGGGCTCCTAGAGATCTGGCTATGGCATTGGATTTATGGGCTCTGATCGAGGGCCCTGGTGTCACAGCAACTCCTCAGGTTAACGGTGCCCTGCGTGAGCATAGTTTTTCTCTCTTTAAGATGCAGCACCAAGATAAAAGAGAGAGGGAGGTTTAAATGGGGGCAAGGAAGGAACTTCATGCCACATCTGGCTCTGGCTCAAGTTTTTTGTTATCCCCGAAACTGGACGTGGTCCGTTGCTGGTGCTGAGATATGCACTGATTAAACCACAGAGTTCTGGTTAGAACCATTATCTGCTGAAAGGTAGGTTGACTAAGCCTGCTAAGCAGCACATTCTGACTTCTTCCTGACTTCCTCCCTACGCTCTCCGCTCACGCTTTTAGCTGGGCTCTTCTTAGTAGCGGGGCCCAGCTCCCTGTTATGAAAGGACCTGACTTACACTTGTTCAGTGAGCCTTTTCCCACCCCCCGCCTTGCACAGCACGTGTGAAAACGTAATTGCTTTATGCATAGCCCTGTAAGTTTGTCACTTGGGAGAATTGTACTTCTTTATGGTTGTGTTTGTATAATGAAGTACAGCAGTTAGTCTCATGTACCCAAGAGTGTATAGGAAGTCTAATATTTTGTTAGTATTTTATTGACATTTATTCTGTTTAATAATAGTTTTGGCCAAATTCCTACTGCAGATGCAAAGTGATTCGGAGAATCTCACACATAAGAGAGTGGTAGTGTTTCCTCCAGGGTAAACTGGTTTTCTTTGGTTCCTCTCTGGGCCTAGGTTCCTCTTCTGTAAAGTTCTTCATGGATTGTTTTGGACTAGAGACAGCTAAAAAAACGGTTATGAAGTACTTGGCAAATATAAATGTGCTATATAAATGTTAACAAGTCCTGTGTGAGAATTAACACTCTGGTAGTGCACACCAGTGGTTTCAGAGCCACTTTTTCAGGGCTGATTTTTTTTCTCCTGTTAAAAAATTGGTATTGCATGAGGCCCTGGGTTCCATCTCCAGCGCCCTCCCCCACTGGTATTATAATCAATAAATGTGTCAGTTATACTAGTATGTGGTAGTAGTGTTATATTGATTAAATATAGTGTACCCTATGTTATTTATATAAACTGTAGGTTGCGGATGTTGAGTACTGTAGTATTAATGTAGATTGTTTGTATTAGTGGTATAGTATTGGTATTATTATTAGAAATTATAATAAATCCTTTACAGAAAGTTAGGCATGTAAAGGAAACTTTTTTTTAAAATTTTTTATTTTTACCAAGAACATGTATTGGTACATTGTATACATAATGATCATAATCAACATGGTTATTTTGTACCTGTACATGATACATCTTGGTTTTCCCCCCTCTTCCCCCCTTCCCCTCCCCTGCCTTCTATTCACCCACCCCTCCCTATTTGCAACAAGTGTAGCTACACTTTACCATTTTTTCCTCTTTCATCTTACTTTTCTTTTAATCTTCTTCTTTATCCCCCTTTTCCCTATCTAGTTCTCTCTTTTGAATACTATATCTCTTTTTTTTTTAAACATAATATCTATTCTACCCCTTTGTCCTTATTTACACTTATGGTTTCTCATATCAGAGAAACAATTCAATGTGTACTAATAAGTGTCACCCAAAAGTCAATAGCATTCCTATATACTAATAACAAACTCACTGAGAAAGAAATAACAGAAGTTATTCTGTTCACAATTGCATCGAAAAAAATGAAATACTTAGGAATCTATCTAACAAAACAAGTAAAAGATCTTTTCATTGAAAACTACAGTATTCTAAAAAAGGAAATTGAAAGAGATCTCAGACAATGGAAAGACATCCCATGCTCGTGGGTAGGAAGAACCAACATAGTGAAAATGGCCATACTTCCTAAATTACTATACAGATTTAATGCAATTTCAATCAAAATTCCAACAACATATTTCACAGAATTAGAAAAGGCAATCATGAAATTTATCTGGAACCAGAAGAGACCAAGAATAGCAAAAACAATTCTGGGCAACGGGAATAAGGCAGGAGGCATCACAGTCCCCGACTTGAAATTGTATTATAAAGCTTCTGTGATAAAAACAGCGTGGTACTGGCATGAAGACAGACCCGAGGACCAAAGGAAACTTTGAATGTGCTCATATCTTTTAAAAATACTGAAGTTATTCAGCCTGGCGTGGTGGTGCACACCTGTAATCCCAGCACTGCAGAGGCTGAGGCAGGAGGATCACTGAGAGAATTGAGTTCAGCCTGTGCCACATAGTGAGTTCAAAGCCATCCTGAACTACATAGTGAGATCCTGTCTCAAAAAACAACAAAAAAAACCCCCCAAAATATTAAATGTATTCAAAACTTGAAGTGCGTAGGTTTATACTCTAGGAATTTACTGTTAAGGAGTAAAAAGTTTTCTCCAGCATAGAATAAGTGCCAGGTATGGTGGTGCATGTCCCTGATCCCAGTATACAGGAGGCTGAGGCAGGAGGATCACTGTGAATTTGCGGCTACCCTGGGCTATTTCATGAGTTCAATACCAGTCTGAACTGCACTATGAGACCCTGTCTCAAAAAACCAAACCAAACCAAAATGAAAAAAATATACATTTCTAATTATTTCTCATATAGGCCATATGGGTATACCAAAATTGTGCTGAGAGGCATTCCCTCCTTAAAAATGATTCTCTTAATTAAACTTTTATGCTTCTGTAAATAAAGAGTCAATTATAAATAGCCCTATGCTACACAATAGTCCAAATTATAACCACCCTTATGCCTCACTCCTTCATCTCTTTAAAGTATGTGTATTGAGCTGGTTGTAGTGGTGGTGAAACATGTCCGTAAATCCCAACACAGTGGGAGGCTGAGACGGGAGGTTCTAAATTCTGGTTCTACCTGGGCAATTTGGAGACACCCTGTCTTAAAATAAGAAATGAAAAGGGCTGTGGTAGCTCAATGGTAGAATGCCTCTGGGTTTGAGCTCCAGTACCCTAAAAAAGAAAAAACAAAAACAAAATACTATGCACGTTGAGTTTTGAGTTCTTCTACAAGGTGTTTATTTGGGGGAATAAAGAGGACTCAAAGATTTGAGTGAAAATGATTTAGCTAGTTTAGGTAGTTTAAAGGTCTGAACATTTCTGTTCCAGTCTGGGGAGAGGGATGCTGTGGTCTTGTCTTGTATGTCTGGGAAGATGGCCTCAGTACATCCATCACACGTTACTAGTTGTGCTGAGACAAAAGCTTGGTGTCTCCTGGTGCTTCAGGCCTGCAGGTCCACATACTTTCCAGACTTTCTCAATACTTCCCTCGTGTTGCCAGATTGCACCATCTCTTTCACTCTTGGTGTTTTGAGCGTGCGGGTTCTTTTTTTTCCACTTTATTTTTATTGGCCGGTGAATTTAGTATTAAGTCGTGTATTTTGTCCTTGTCATTGAAGCTAGATGACTTATTCCAACCTACTGTTAATCAGTTTATTGAGTGAGCACTGGCGACTATCAGTCTCCTCCTCTCGCCCAATACTGGGAGTACACGGCTAGAGAAGTTAGTTGAAGTTATGCATTCTGGTCCGCGTAAGCCCAGTTTACTAATTTACTAATTCGTTAGTGAATTTAAATTCACAGGTGGAAAAATGCTGTACTAGAACACTTACTAAACAAAAGGTGGGCATGGTCAGTATCTAGATTTTTTGTTTTTAGTTTGCTTCCTTGAGAAACTGTAATAAATACTCGCGTCAGTACTTCTGTGTGAAGAAAATGACTACTATGTAAAGAGAAACTGGGCAGGGAAAAGGAATGGTGAGTAGAGAGAAAAATCATAAATGACCTTAAATGTACAGGCATTAAGGTATTTAATCAAGTGAGAAATGTAAAATTCAGTGTGAAATACAGCAGGATTGGCAAGGTTTTCTTTACAGGGAGAGATATAGTGACTGGTTTAACCTTTGCTGGCCATATGCTTAATCCTGTGTACTCTTAGTTGTTGTTACAGCTCTTTAAAAATGTAAAAGCCAGCCAGGTATGGTGGTGCACACCTGTAATCCCAGCACTCTGGAGGCTGAGGCAAGAGCATTGCCACGAGTTCTTGGTCAGCCTGGGCTACATAGTGAGTTCAAGGCCAGTCTGAACTATAGAGTGAAACCAGGTCTCAAAAAACTAAAACAAACAAAAAAATACAAAAGCCATGCTTCGCTTGCAGACGTACTGGGGGAAAAAGGCTGCAGGTCATAATGTGCCTGCTCCTGAAACAGAGCATTATGTTGATAGTATTTTAGGTCTGTACTATGATTTTATTTATTTTGGTGCTGGAGATGGAACCCGGGACGTTACAAATGCTAGGCAAGTGACAACCTCAGCCCTGTGTCTTCATTTTAAATTAGCTGGTACCATTAAAACATTAAAGTATTTGTATTTATGGGTTTTTTTTCCTTTACTGGAGACTGAATCCAGCACCTTCACATTGAGCTACCCCCAGCCCTTTTTTACTTCTTGAGACAGGGTGTCCTCAGTTACCCCAGACAAGGCTTGAATTTGTGATCCTCAGCTTCCCAGAGTGCTGGATTATAGGTGTACACCACCACTCCTGATTTAATTTTTTAATGGAATATAATTAGAAAAATTCTTCCCTGTGAAGCATGGGTTTTTTTTTTCTTTTTTTTTGTAAAGCATAGTTTAAAACAGTATTTTCAGTTTTAAAAAGTATTTTCTTTCTGTTTTTTTTTTTAATTTTTGTTTTTTTGAGACAGGGTCTCACTATGTAGCCCATGCTGGCATTGAACTTGCTGAGATCCTCCTGCCTCAGCCTCCCAAGTATTGGGATCACAGGTGTGTGCCACCAGGCCGGGCTAGAATTTTTCAGTCAGGATGTGTCACTGGACTTTCTGCTGTCTCCCTTCTTCCTGCTGCCTTCCTTCCTGCGTACGTGTGATCACTAGGCCTAGAGCAGGATTCTGAGTGCACATTCTCACACTCCAGGAGATTGCATGGGTGATAGATAAATAAAAAAGTAAAAAAAAACAAAAAGATAAGTGACAGGTGAAGGACAAGGGGCTAGAGAAATAGGTCTGAAGTGGTATGCAAACCTCTGTCTCAGCCTCCAGAGCTTATGAACTCTTGAGGGCAGCAGCTGCTTATCTCTGTAGCGTCCCCTCTAGGGGCTTATGCAATAGTAGCACTGGTGTAAGTGCTGGTGTTTGCATGCCCCCAAGGAATTAACTGAAAGGAAAAGGTAGAAATTTATTTTAATCACGTTACATTTATTTATTTCTTGCAAACACCCTTTATTGGTGTCCTTGTTTTATAGATGAAGACATTTAGGTGAGAGAGAGATGAAGTAATTTTGTTAACAGTGGAGTGCAAATCCAGGATTACCCTCTTCCTAAAGCTTAGAAACTGCTTCCCTACACTTTCTTCACTGTAAAGTTGCACGCACAGAAACCATTTTTGGTCTTCTGCTGCAAGGGATGCTGCAGTTGGCCTCACATCACATGTGCAGTGCTGATCCCGTTAGATTTTCATGGACCCCAACTTTTCTCACACTAGTGGATGTCACAAGGCAGCACATCACCCACCTATGTAGTGATGCTGGTGTGAACAGACCTACAGTGCAAAGCACACACAATTACTACAGGACACAAAACTTGATAATAAATTACTATATTAGCCTGGTGTTATGGCACTCTAGGAGGCTGGGGCAGGAGATTGGAGAGTTCGAGCCCAGCCTGGGCATTTTATTTTATTTTTTATTTTGAGACACGGTTTCTCTGTGTAGCCTAGGATGGCCTCAAACTTGCAGTGGTCCTCCTGCCTCAGCCTCATGAGTACCGGGATTGCAGGCATGTTCCATCATGCCAGGCCTTTTTTTGGTTGGTTTGTTTTAGACACAATCTCACCGTGTAGTTCAGTCTGGCCTTGAATTCACAATGTAACCCAAGCTGGCTCCAAATTCACAGTAATCCTCCTGCCGCAGACTCCTGAGTGCTGGGAGTACAGGTGGGCACCACCACACTTGACCCAGCCTGGGCAATTTGCAGCTTAGTGATATCTGTCTCAAAAAAAAAAAAAAAAAAAGGCTGGGATGCAGCTCACTGCAAAGCCCCTGGATTCAACTCCCAGTACCGACCAAAAAAGAAAAAAAAGTTACTATATACTATGTATATTTTTTTGTTTATTTGAGACAGGGTCTCACTTTGTAGTGCAGGCTGGCCTTGAACTCACTGTGTTGTCCAGATTGGTTTTATACTCAGAGTGATCTTCCTGCCTCAGCCTCCCGGAGTACTGGGATTATAGGTGTGCACCACCACACCCATTTATACTATATTTTTTAAATCATTATTTTAGAGTGTGTGCCTTCTACTTAGAAAATTTACAAAACACAGTCTTAATCACACCAGCAGCAGCTTTGTGTGCCTTGTGTTTACCAAGGCTCTTTGTTTTTGGTTTTGCGGTCGTAGCACTGGATTGCCTCGAAAGACACAACGGGTGATTGACCTGTAGTATATCATCAAGTTCTGTGTAAGTGCACACTGATGTTTGCACAATGGCAGTATCACTGAAAGAAGTGTTTCTCAGGCCGGTGTGGTGGCACACATCTGTAATCCCAGCACTCTGGGAGGTTGAGGAAGGAAGATCATATGTTTGAGCCCAGCTGGGGCAATTTAGTGACTCAGTGAGACCTTGTCTCAAGATAAAAAATAACAGAAGGCTTAGGGATGTAGCCCCGTACCACACACACAGAAAGTTATGTATTATTTCTTATGGTATTAAGGATTGAGCCCAAGGCCTTGCATTATGCTAGACAAGTGTGCTACTATGGAACTACATTCTCAGTCCTTTTTAAAAATGTTTATTTTGAGACAGGGTCTTGCCCCATTGCTTAAGCTGGCCTCAAAGTTGAGATTCTCTCTGCCTTGGTCTCCTGAGTAGCTGAGATTTCAGGCATGTGCCACCATTCCCAGCCGCACTTCCCACTTTTCAATTTCGTTTTACTGACATACATCTGTCTCTCTCCCGACTAAAGCTCTCTAGGATCGAGCCGTGTCTTAACATAATCCTTATTTTCTGTTTCATTTGGGGATCCAGTTGGCGAAAAAATTTGAGTTGCCTGAGTTAAAGTAACATTTACTAAAAATGGTATTATCTTATAAAGATAGTATACAACTATTGTAAAACATGAGTGTGTTGTTTTTATGTCTATTAAAAACTCCCCCAAAGGACATAAAATTCGTTCTAATTCCTTATTCTATGCAAAACATGAGTCAGTTGAGTATTTCATGTCATTATTGACAATTGTTGAAAGATGCATGGAGTAGGCTGGGCTTGGTGACACTCAGCCAACATTCTAGGAAGCTGAAGCGGGAAAATCGCGTTTGAGCCCAACCTGGGTAATTTTAGGGACTTAATGAGACCGAGCATCAAAAAATAAAGAGCGGTATGTAGCTCAGTGCAAAGGCCCTCTGTTCAATCCCCAGTACCGCCTCCTACCCCCAGTCATGTAGAAAGAAAGTAGAGAGGAAGATAATCTCTATTCCTTTGTGACTCTGGTTAAAGCTTTTGGTGACTCTTGTGTAGAAAACCTGTTTTTAATACATTGTTAGTAAGTTGTAGAAATACAATGAGCTGATAAATCATGATCAGATGAACCTTCCTCTTCAGGGTTCTTACTGTATATTTAAACATACAATAACATTTATATTGTGAAAATCATTTTTCTAACAACCTAGAGAGCATTAGAAGAAAAATGTGCTGTTAGTTTGAAATGGAGCCTAATTTTCAATCACATTTTCCAGTGAAGTTGTTAATTCCAATTTACATTAGATCCTTTAGAAGAGCCTTTGTGAAATGCTTTCATGATTAACAGAGTTGGTGCTGGGAGGGAATAGGTGGGAGCAGTCACCCAGGAGCCCTGAACCTCAACTCTGTCCCTGCAGTGTTCTTCCTGCAGCAGCTTCCCCCTGCAGGAGGAAGGGACAGCAGTGATGGTGGTAGTGGTGTGTACCCGCTGGGATCCTGAGCACTGGTGGGGAGGTGCCACTGTTGTGATATGGCCATCAGAGACAGACAGTGGCAGTCTCCGCTCTGAAGCTTTTGGGATGGGCGCTGCCTCTTACTTAGCACCCTCAAGTGCCTGAGTACCTTCTTCCAGGCACTGATGCCTGCTTGCTGTCTTCTCCTGTGGCTGGGACCTGCCGAGGAGGAAGGCTTTCAAGAAGGCTGATTCATTGGTGCTTCATTAGGTGAGATGGGATCCTACTTCCTGCCCATTCCTTTTTTTAGGCCTATTTTCAACGATAGTGCAGACCTGTAGCATGCTTTCAGGAAATAAAAACATAATTTGTGAATCATAAAATGTACAGAACAAACTAAAAAGGTCTCCCTTTGCTCTCATCCCCAAATGTGTGCACTCTGTGTCTGTAGTTCAGGATCTGTTCTTCCAGCCTTTACCCTCTTTGCTAACTGGCTCTGTGAAAATTGGATGGACAGAGTCACCTGGAGAGTGATTTACTGACTTTGGCAAGCAGTTGACTTAGCATTTACTCTGTATAACTGACAACGTAGTATTAATAATTCCTTATATCAAGAGTAGTTTACAGTCTATGTCTGCTGATTTATCAGAATCCCATATAGGATGTTTGAAGATGAACCTTTCCAAGTCGCTCAGCTTGAACTTTTTCTTTATGTGGATTTTAAGCTGGTGTTCAGACCATATCAAGTGATTTCTTGTATACTAGTGATTCTCAGACTTGAGTATGAATTCAGGTCAACTGAGATCATGTTAAAATAGAGAATCTGAGTAGATCTGGGCTGGGGCTTGAGATTCTGGATTTTTCTGCTTAACTCACAGGAAATAAGAGTGTCACTGGTATATGGACCACACTTGAGGTAGCAAGACCCCATACCACAGTTGCTCTTATTTTAGGAAAGCTTGGCAGATTTTAAAAACAATTTTTTAGTTTTGTGGTACTGGGGATCCAGTGCAGACCTGTGTGCATATTAGACAAGCAGTCTACCACTAGACTACACCCCCAGCCTCAGGGTTTTTTTTTTGTTTGTTTGTTTTTGTTTTTTTTAAGAAAATGACAAGCCAAGCATGGTGTAGTGCATGTCTGTAATCTCAGCCTAGGGACACTGAGGCAGAAGGATTGCAAGGTGAGTCCTGTATGGGCAGTTTAGTGATTTAGTGAGACCCTGTGCAAAAAAATAAAAAGGACTGGGGAAGTAGCTCAGTGTGAAGGCTATGAATTCAATCATCAGTACTGGAAAAAAAAAAACAGTACGGTATCTTATTTATGTTTAAGATTTTAATGACTTATATTATGAAAGTAATACATACTTAGATTATACATTTTTAAGCAGGGAGGGATTTTATTTTATTTATTTACCTATTAACTTATTGAGACAGGGTCTTACTCTGTAGCCCAGCTGGGCTTGAACTTTTGATAGTCTTGCCTCGGCCTCCTGAGTGCTGGGGTTACAGGCATGTGCCGCTAAGCCTGGTTTAGAAGTCAGATTTTAAAGCGTAGTTTTGGAATTTTTTTCTTTTTAAAAAAGACTATATAGGGTTGGGGATTTAGCTCAGTGGTAGAGTGCTTGCCTAGCAAGCGCAAGGCCCTGAATTTCATCCCCAGGACCCCTTCTCCCCCACCAATTTTTTTTTTCTTTTAAAGTAGAATTCATGTATAAAAACTGCATGATTAAAAAAAAACTGCATGATTAAGATGTTGGAACATGTCAGTTATTTGATCTCATGGGCTGTATTGAATGTATTTTTTTTCCGCAATTGATGTAATAAATGAAAGTAACGTGATATATGTAGCATGGTGTTTTTTAATAAATGCTGTTGAGTGGTATTTGAGAAGCCTTATATAGTAATTACAATTCAAGAGCTTGAATGAGGTTTTAAATAAATCAATAATGGAGAATAGTAATTAGAAGTAAAATACTTTTTTTCTTGGGATCATTATCTAGTGAGATAATACGTTTCTTTGAAAAGTGTAGGTTTCTGATTTGTCTTTGAAAAACAATCATGAATTGTTTTGTTTAAAAGCTTCACTGTGTATTTGTACTCGTTAAACTGTTAAAACCGCTTCAGCTTCCCAAGATCATGGAGTTTTTAAAATTTGAAGCTTTAAGACATTTTAGAAATAAATTGATCTAACTCTTATGATGTACAGAGGCAGAAATTGAGACCCAGGAGGCAAATGACTTGCTTGAGGTCACATAGCCAATTAATGTCAGTTACCAGACTTAGACCTGTGTCTCTGGACTTCTTTGTTATCCTTTCCACCATACCTCCTGTTCTCTTGATGAAATTGATTTTTTTTTTTTTTTTTTTAGTCCGTGTTTGTAGCACATGCTGTTTGCAGTCATCCTAGGGAGTAGGTACATGTATATAATACAGCTTGTCTCTTTTTTTTAAATCCCCTTCCCTCCCCACCCCTCCCCTCTTCCCCTCTCCTCCACTAATCCCCCTTTCCCATCTTCATTATCAAGCACTCCACCACTGAGCTAAATCCCCAACCCCCATTCTTCATTCTTGTTTGTATTATTAATCAGCTCTTGTTTGTGATATATAATGTTTACATTCCTTGAGGTTATTAGATTCCTGTACATGGCATATCTTTATTCTTATTTCCCTTTCCCCTCTCCCTCAACCTCAAGCTCTTGGACCCCTTCCCATTTGCAGGAGATCCATCCCCTTGTCTCCTTCCATCCATCCTTCATTAGTCCCTTTGTTTGTACTTAGCTTTACTCAAATGAGAGATACCATATGGTATGTAAGCTTGTATGACTGGTTTATATCACTCAGCGTTTAAAACTGTAACAAAATTTCACATTTTGTTTCATATATAGTTCCACGTAACTTTTTTGTGTACCATAGCACTTATTTTATTCGTTTTAAAACATTTTGAAGTGAAAAATGCTTGCATGGATAAGTTGCAGTCTACAAAGATAAAAATATTAAAAACCCCACCTCATTCAAGACTGTGTCACAAGTGAATATTCATTCTCAGAATGTTTATTGAGCACCCACTGTGTGTCACATTGTTCTAGGAGCTGGAGGTGCAGTAGTGAAGACAACTGATAAAAATTCTGCTGTCCTTGAAAGATGACTGTGTGGTCCTATGTGCTTAGAGCTTTTGCTTCTTTGGAAATGCAAATTCCTTAGTGTCAGAAAACATTCTGTATTCAGAATGCAAGCTTATGTACCATTCTATATAGCTTTTCTTTTTTAAAAAAAAAATCAACAATTTTCAGTCATAGTTTATTTTTCTTCACTTGTGATCATGCACTTCCCAGAGTTTTTCTGTTGACCACCAAGCCTCAACAGAAGCAGAGGGAGGAGTGAGGCCAGTGAGAAGCTGTTATAAAAGGAGCATGTGGCAGTTGTACATGGGTGCTATTGCCTCCCCAGAACTTAGCGTGTCCCTTTTTGACATTGTTTGAGTGCCGCTGTAAATGCAGGGGTAGGAGGAGGTCACAAAGAAAGCAGCCATTTTTGCTATTGCACGACTTGGAAAGCAAAATAAAGTTGACCAAATGGAGGACAGGCTAAGCAGAAAAATATTTTATCTTTCAGAAATTTTTGGTGAATGTTTTATAAGCCCAGAACACACATCTATGGAGACCAACCATGTGCCAATTTAAAATTCACTGTCATAAAGGCAGGGTTTTTTTGGCTTTTGATGTTTGTTAACCATTCATTTGAATTACTCACATAGAACTTTTTTGGAACTTTTTTTGTTTGTTTATTTTTTTGGGTGATAGAAATTGAACTCAGGGCCTTGCGTTTATTAGGCAAGGGCTCTTTCACTGAGCTAAAGGCCCAACCCCTAAAAGTTTTTTTTTAAGAGGTTAATTTTTAGGACCTTTTTTCTTTTCCAGAGGACATTAATATTAAAAGAGTAGACCTCTCTTTCTCTTTATATTTTTTTGGGGGGTGCTGGGGAATGAACTCAGGGTGCTTGCTAGGTGTGGTAGACTCACTGTAGTCAATTTGAGCAGGAATGGCCACCGAACTGAATTGGTGTGGTTCTGGGCACAGAGGATTGTTTGCCAACACAACATAAAGGAGAACAGGAGCAGAAAATAGTGGCCAGCTCTTTCCCAGGAGAAGCTCTGTTGTGGCTGGTTCTCCCAAAGGGAACTCAGGCTGTTCTCGAAGGAGCTCGGGACCTTGCTGTCAATTAGGGATGGCTGCTGTTTGCTTTGGGGGAGCTCTGGTCTTCATCTCTGCTATGAGTATCGTACCCTGGCTCCAGTATAGATTTCTTCAGCCTTTTAGTGCAGACACAGACAGACATACATGAGACAGTGCTGTGGGCTCCCAGCCCTTGATTGGATCTTTTGGGTCTCCAGTACATAGATAGATAGTCTACACTTCCCATATTTGGTTTGTGTGTGTGAATGTTGTAATTTGTAAATGTCCTATATTAAATCTGCTCTCTTGCAAACCAGTGACTCTAGAAAGGTAACTAATACACTAGGCAACTGTTCTACCACTGAACTAAATCCTCAACCCCAACTATATTGCTTTATGGTCTGTGTTAATTTTCTGTAGTTGGAAACTTGGAGTCATTAGTGGAGCACCGATTTCCCTGGTCATGTGATGATTCATCTTCAGAAGACTTTGAGAAAAGCAAGCATTTAATTTTTAGGTGATTTTTACAAGGTCACATTCTAAGGAAGCACAGATAGTATTAGGGTACTAGTTGAAAATGCAAATTAACCAAATATTTTGGAGATTTTTTTTTTTTGGTGCTGGGGATCGAACTCAGGGTCTTGTGCTTGTGAGGCAAGCACTTTATCCACTGAGCTAAATCCCCAGCCCTTTTTTTTTTTTTTTTTTTTTTTGAGGCAAGATCTCACTGTGTAGCTCAGGCTGGCCCTGAACTTGCAGCAATCCTCCTGCCTCAGCCTCTCAGGTGCTGGGATTACAAGCATGCACCACCACACCCAGCTACTATTTTTCTTGTATTACTGTCCTTTAATTCTCAGCAGTGTACCTGATAACTGTTGTTGGTTTTCTTTTTATTAGTAATTCTCAGATTCAGGGTTGGGACCTTGTCCTCTCACTCCTGTATCCCAGAACCTAACATACATTTGTTGAATGCTTGTGTTAAGAAAGATCATAGTCATCAGGTACAACCTTTAAGTTACTGTCTCCATATCATAACTGGTAGCTCAGGTGCATACCACTCACTGCTCGCTGAAAAACATAAGAGGCTGGGGAAGTGGAAAAAGACTATTCAAAGTAAGCGCCTAGAAGATAGAAGGGCCTCTTACTGCCTCAAATCACCATCTCACTGTGGTCAGGGGTGCAAGGGCCTTTTATAGTAAGGAAGAGAAGGGAGCAGAAATACAATAAGCCAAGATAACTCCATGCTTGTTTTACCCCCTTTCTCCTTCCTCTGCCCTGTGGGAAGGAAAACACACCCTGAGTATTCTATCCATTCATCTGTGCTGAGGAGAGTAGGGCTGGACCTCTGCACTCTTGGCATGAGGAAGCTAGGAGCAAGCAGCTTATTGGTAAAAGAAAAATTTGAATTTTTAAAATCCATTTTGCCCTCTTTGTTACAATCCCCCCTTATAATATCTTCAAATTTGTCTCTCACTCAGCTTATCCTCTTTTCCTTTCATTCTTTCCTTCTTTTTTTTGGGTGCTAGGGATTGAACTCAGAGCCTTGCACTTGCTAGGCAAGTGCTCTACCACTTGAGCTAAATCCCCAACCCCTCCTTTCTTCCTTTTTTAGGAGGCTTCCGTTCTTTTTAAATTGTATTTGGTGCGATCCCTCCTACCTGTGTTCTAGATCCCATTTCCCATAGTTTTACCAGAAACCTCAGTTTGTAATCTTATCTCTTTCTCTTCTATTCTTTTTTTTTTTTTTTTTTCCTCTTCTGGTGCTGGGGATTGAACTCAGGGCCTTGTGCTTATGTGGCAAGTACTCTAACCACTGAGCTAAATCCCCAGCCCTCTTCTATTCTTTTTCAATATAAAATGTTCAATTTTCTCTGAAAATCCTCAGAAGTCTTATATAGTCTTTGGTATGTCTTTTTCTTAAGTCGACACATAAAAAATTATACATATTGTTGGGGATATAGCTCAAGTGGTAGAGCGCTTGCCTAGCAAGTGCAAAGCTCTAAGTTTGATCCCCAGCACCCCCCACACCCAAATTTATACATATTTATGGGATATGGTAGGTCCTAGTCTCTTAGTCTCAATGTTAGTATCCCATCCTCCCTCTGTGAGCTAAACTAGGGAATTTACCTTTTTTCTTTTTTTTTGTGCTGGGGCTCGAACTCAGGGCCTTGTGCTTGCAAGGCAAGCACTCTAACCACTGCGCTAAATCCCCAGCCCAGAACTTACCATTTAAATATTTTTCTTTAATCTGTTGGTTTTTTTTTTTTTTTTTTTTTTCTTTTTTCTTTTTGTGGTGCTGGGGGTAGAACCCAGGCCTCAGCTTCCCAGAGTGCTGGGATTATGGGTGTGGACCATAATGCCTGGTTGAACCCAGCTCCTTTCGTGTGCCGGAGCACTATACCATTGAACTATACCTCCAGCCCTTTAAATATTTTTATTGTATATTTCAAATTATAACATCTGGTTTACAAATGCGGTTTGGGGATGTAATGCTCATAAATTGGGAGTTGTTTGTGTTTTAGTAATATGAATTCTTAACTCTGTCGTACTTAGAATATAGTTGTTTTCTGAGGTAAAGCCTTTTTCCTTGGCTAGGTTGTTCCCTTTTGGTTTGAATACTGCAAGAGATGAGCAGCTTCCTAAAATACTGTTAAAATATTCATGCATCAAATGTTTTTGTTGATTCAGCTTGTCTTTATTTCCTTGGCTTACGTAGGGCTATTTTTTGAGTTTAAGAAATGTTTTACAGACTGGGTACACCATGTAGTGCACTCCTGTAATTCCAGCACTCTAGGAGGCTAAGGCAGGAGGATGGCAAGTTCAGGCCAACCTGGGCAATTCAGCAACTTAATTAGCACCCTTTCTCACATAAAAAAGATCTGGGGATGTAGCTCTAGCTCTCTGGGAAGGCCCCGGTTTAATCCCTAGTACTGGGAGGAATGGGGAAAGGGGGGGAAGGAATGAAGGAGGAAAGAAGAAGAAAGAGTAAAATAGCTAGTTTTTTTTGTTTGTTTTGTTGTTGTTGTTTGTTTTTTTGGTGCTGGGGATCGAACTCAGGGCCTTGTGGTTTGCAAGGCAAGCACTCTAACCACTGAGCTAAATCCCCAGCCCCCAAATATCCAGTTTTTATGTTTTCATATTGCCTTATCACTTGAAGAATCCTGCATTAGTTAAGAGGAAATTTTGCAGTTGTGTTGGATGAATTCCCCTTCTGAGGGATCTGTCCTAAGGAAATAATCTGATACATAGAAAAAGGAAATTGCCCAAGCCTACTCATTACAGGGATACTTGGAATAGTGAAGATTTGCAAACAGTGTTAAGTATTAATGCACAGTTGTGAGGATAGTTAAGTTACAGTGTATCTATAGAATGAAACCATTTAGGCATCTTAAAAGAGTTTATAATGAATTTTTGCTGACAGAAGAAAATGTTTTTGTTTTGTGTTTGCAGTGCTGGGCTTTGAACCTGAGGTCTTACCCTTGTTAGGCAAGTGCTCTAGCATGTAGCAGTACCCGGGTCCAGCTATAAGGAAAAAGGAGAACATCACATGTCTGCCTGACCAATGTCAGGCTTAGTTGTTTTGAACCAAATGTACTGACAACTAGAAAAGCTAAAAGACATAGATTCAAGAGTTCTCAAGGCAGTGAGAAAGTTTGAGGTCAAGTTCTGCAAGACGAATGAAGCCATCAGGCGAGGAGCTGACGTTTGAGGCCATCTTGCCCCTTGAAGATTCTGGAAGTGAGAGCTAAGAAGGCAGATTAACTTCACAAAATATTTGTGTTGAGGAGGAAAAACATTGAAATTAAAGCCTGCCAAAGTGAATGGTCCTGGGAATAAGGGAGAAACAGAAGTAGACCAGTTTGTGGAGGGGAGGAAGGCTGGCCTTTAATCTTCTCAGCTCTGACTGGATTAAGATGATCTGAGATTCCTGGTGTCCTTAGCATAGCTGCTTGCTTCCTAGAGGCAAAAAGGAAATCCTTTCTGAATAACAGCATCTATAGTTTAAGATTGTCTATAATTTTTTTCGTGTGTGTGTCGGGTATCGAACTCAGGGCAATGTACTTGATAGGCAAGCACTGTAGCCACTGAGCTAAATCCTCAGGGATTGTCTATAATTTTTATGTGAAACATCTAACATTTAAAAATAACTAGGAATATGAAAAGACAAGGTGCAGCTGACAACTTCGAGGAAATTGACAATAGAAGCAGACACAGGGTACAAATACTTGTTATCTGTCATGGATTTAAAATATGCCTATGATTAATGTTTTAGAAGAATTAATGACTCAGTTGATAATTTTAACAGACTTGAAGTGACAAAAAGAACAAAGTAGAAATTTAAAATTTTTTTTTTTTTTGGTGCTGGGGATCAAACTCAGGGCCTTGTGCTTGTGCTTGTGAGGCAAGCCAAAGTGGAAATTTTAGAACAAGACACAAGAACTGATTATTGAGAGTCAGTAGATGGGTTAATTAGCATAGGTACAGCTGAAGAGAGAACTGGAGAAGTAGAAGTTAAATCAGGAAAAATAATTTGTACTGAGGCATTGAGAGACAAAAGCATGGAAAATACTGAAGAATGTAAGAGCATGGAATATGGTACAAATGCCTTAGGTGTGTGTAATTGTACTTCCAGAAGAGGAGAAGGTAGATGGGGCAGAAGCAATGTTCGATGAAAAATTGTTTGAGAATTTCCAAAACTAATGAAAATCATCAAGTCAAAAATTAAAGAACCACTGGGCATGGTGGTACACACCTGTAATGCCAGCACTTGGGAGGTCAAGGCAGGAGGATCGCCTTGAGTTTGAGGCCAGCTTGGACTACATAGCAAGACCCTGTCTCAAAAAAAAAAAAAAAAAAAAA
>PVJO010002272.1:0-75675 GCA_004026905.1 Hystrix cristata | reverse complement strand
TGCTTCAGCCTCCCAGAGTGCTGGGATTACAGATATGTGCCACCACACCTGGTGGGAAATGCCAGTTTGTCATAAATCAGGTTATATTTGTGTTACAGATGTGTCTTTTGCAGACACATAAAAAAATCCATGAAAACAGAAAGCACAAACAAGATGTAGGCATAAAAACAAATTGTCAGTTGTTGTAACAAATATAAAATGGAGCATTCCACCATTTAGAAACAAAGATTGTTACATTAGATTTTTATAATCTAGCTTTAAAAGAGATCCACTTAAAAAAATACAAACTCAGAAAAGTTGAAAGTAAGAGAAGGAGAAAGATGGACATGTTCTGAGAGTCCTACTCTTCTTTGAGAACGAATGGGTGTCTTAGTTCAACTCTACGTTGCTGGGTCCATGGTCTCTCTGCTCCTGTCCGCTGGTCACTAGGGCATAATGAGGTTTTAAAAAATTTTTTTTATTAGTACATATTTGCCATAAATAGTGCTCATGTTCATCATAGGAAATTTGTATATGTGCTGCCAAAGTGAGTGCGTCACATAGGGAATTTGTACTTATATGTAATATATTATTTTTTTTCCATTCCCCTGCCCTTCTTTCAACCCTTCTTCTCCTTCCCATTTACAAAAGCTTTGTTTCTATGTTTTCCTTCCATTGTTTGTTTTTCCAATCCCTTTTCCATTTTCTTCCCTCCTCACTCTCTTATTCTCCTTTCCATTTGAATATGTTCTTTCTGCTTCCTGATATCTGTCTTCCATTTTGCTCCTTATTTACCCTTAGGGTTTCTTACACAGGAGAAACAATGTGATATTTAAACTTGTGTGTCTTATTTATTTCACTTAAAACTACGATCTCAAGGTGCATCCATTTTCTTACAAATGGATTTTATCCTTCTTTATGGCAGAGTAGTACTCCATTGTCTATACATACCACATTTTCTTTATCCATTTATCTGTTGATCGACATATGGGCTATTTCCAAGATTTAGCTATTATAAAGTGTGCTGCTATAAACATGGGCATGTATATATCACTGTGGTATGATGCTTTTAGCTCTTGGGAAGATGCCTAGAAGGGGAATAGCTGGGCCAAATAGAACCTCTAGTTCTAGTTTGTTTTTTTTGCTGAGGGAGTGCTGGGGATCAAACTCAGAGCCTTGCACTTGCTGAGCAAGCCCTTTACCACTTGAGCTAAATCCCCAACCCCTCATAGATGGCTTTTATCAGATTGAGATAAAGACCTTCTATTCCAGTTTTCTGTAGGACTTTAATCACGAATGTGTGTTGGGCTTTGTCAAATGCTTTTTATGCACCTATTGAGATGGTCATGTGTTTTTTTTTTGTCCTTGGTTCTATTAATGTGGTGTATTACATTTATTGATTTGCATATATTAAACCATTACTGTACCCCTGGATTAATCTTAGTTGGTCATGATGTATAATCTTTTTGATTATTTGCTGTGTTCCATTTGTTAGTATCTTATTGAGGATTTTTGTATCTATGTTCATTAAGGAGATTGGCCTGTAGTTCTCCTTTTGCTTGGCTTCTTCTCTGGTTTTGGTATCAAGGTAATGCTTGCTTCCAGGCATGACTTTGGGAGTATTGCTTCCTTTTCAGTTTCATTAAAGAGTTTGAGGAGTAGTGGCAATAGATCTTCTCTAAAGTTCTTACAGAATTCAGCAGTGAATCCATCAGGACCTGGACTTTTCTTTTTTTGGGGGGTGGATTTTCTTTGTTGGTAGTTTTTCTATTACTTCTTCAATTTCATTGACTGATATTAGATTATTAGGAATTTTTGTATCTTCTTGATTCATATGTGTCTAGGAATCTGTCCATTTCATCTGAATTTTCTATCAGAGTACAGATTCTCAAAGTAGGCACTAATGTTTGTCTGGATTTCTGCAGGATCTGTTGCGATGTCACCCTTTTCATTTCTAATTGCACGGATTTGAGTCTTTTCTTTCCTCTTTGGAGTGGGGTGTTTGAGACAGCTTCTCCCTGTGTAGTCCAGGCTGGTCTCAAGCTTGCAGCGATCCTCCTGACTCAGCCTCCTGACTGCTGGGATTCAGGGATGCATCACCATGCCTAGCTTCTTTCCTTCTTTTGATGAGGTTGGCTAAGGGTTTGTCTGTTTTATTTAATTTGTCAAAAGAACCTACTCTTCGATTCAGTGATTCTTTGTTTTCTTAGGCTCAATTGCATTAATTTCTGCTCTAATCTTTATAATTTCCTTCCTCATATATGGTTTGGGTTTAATTTGCTCTTCTTTTTCTAGAACCTTGAGGTTCAGCATTAGGCTATTTATTTGAGTTCCCTCTTATTCTGATATGGGAATTCATTGCTATAAATTTTTCTCGTAGGACTGCTTTCATTGTATCCTGTTAAGTTCCGTTGAGTTGTACTGGCATTATATAGCTTAATTGTAGAAACTGTCTGATTTCTTCTGTAATTACATCTGTGACCCATTAGTTGTTCAGGAGAGTATTATTTAATTTCCATGTGTTTATGTAGTTTTTGTAGGGTTTTTTTTTTGCCATATGATCATATGCATGATGTAATTTCCTTTGCATTTATTTAAGCAGGTTCTATGCATTAGTATGTGGTCTCTTTTGGAGAAAGTTCTGTGTGCTGCTGAAAAGAATGTGTGTTCTGTTGTTGGGTGGAACACTCTGCATTAGATATCTACTAAGTCCATTTGTTCGAAGGTTTCATGAAGCTCTGATATTTCTTTGTTGATTTTTTTTTGTCTACTGATCTGTTTGTGACAGTGGAGTATTGAGGTCCCCCATTACAGTTGTATTAGTATGTATCTGATTTTTGGGGGGCGGGTACTAGGGATCAAACTCAGGGCCTTGAGCTTACTAGGCAGGTGCTCTACCACTGAGCTAAATCCCCAACCCCCGTATCTGATTTTTCATATGCATTAGTGTTTGTTTTATATAGTTCGGTGTGCTGGTATTTGGTGCATATATATTTATGATTATTATCTCTTTCTCTTGGATTGTTCTCTTAACAAGTATGTAGTGACCGTCTTTGTCTTGTCTGATAGCTTTGGCTTAAAATCCACTTTGTCTGTGAATAGAATAGTTACCCCTGCTTTTTTCTGGGTTCCAGCTGAATGAAGTATTGTTTTTCATCTTTTGACTTTCAGTCTGAATTTCTTTAGTTGATTATGTTTCTTATATGGAGCATATTGTTGGATCTTGTTTCTTGATCTGTTCTGCCAGTCTGTTTCTCTTGATTGGTGAATTGAGAACACTCACATTGATGGTTATAACTGATAGTTATTGACTTGTCCTTGTCAACATAGTATTTTTCTGTTGTTGGTTCCCTTTCTTTCCCCTACTATTTAATTGCTTCTTTGCCTGGTGGATTCATTCTATTGGGATTTTTGGAGTTGTTGTGTTTGTTGTCTTTTTCTAGAATATCCTCCAGAATTTTTTTGAGTGCTAGTTTTGGAGTGCTAGTCATGAGTTTCTTCAGGTGTTCTTTATCATGGAAGTATCTCATTTCTCCATCAGTTTTAAAGATAATTTTGTGAGATACATCAATCTGAGTTGTTTTCTTTTAGAGCTTGAAATACTTCATCCCGACCTCTCTGACTTAAAGGTTTGTGTTGAGAAGCCTGCTGTAATTCTGATGGGTTTTCCTTTATTGATGACTTGCTTCTTTTCTTTAACAGCTTTTAATATTCTATTTATGTGCTGAATTTCTAGAACCTTGGCTATTATACACCTTGGTGTAGATTTTTTTTTTGTCATGGCTAATTGGAGTTCTATATGCCTCACTTACCTGTATGTCAAATTCTTTGTCCATGCTTGGGAAGTTTTCTGTTATTACTTTTTTTGGGGGGGGTGTTGAGACAGGGTCTATCTATGTAGTTGAGGCTGGCCTTGAGCTCACTGTGTAGCCCACACTGGTCTTGAACTTGAAGTGATCCTCCTGCCTCAGCCTGAGTGCTGAGATTACAGGTGTGTACCACCATGTGCAGCTCTACTTCTGCAATTACTTCTGTGAACAGATTTTTTAATGTCTTTCATGCTATCTTCTGATTTTTCATTGATTCCAATTAATCCTATGTTATTCTTCTTTGCATCATCTAGCAGCTGTTGGATTGATTTTTTCATGATCCCTTGCTATTTTTTTTCCTTTGCTATATTTAAGAAGTCTTTCATTTGATGATTGCTAATCACAACCCTGTCTTCTGGATTTGATATTCTGTCTTCACAGTGGTTGATTTTGCTGTGTATACTTTCAACAGAATTCTTAATCTCTTGGATAGCTGTTTGAATCTGTCTTATAGAATCCAGTTCTTTCCTATGGTGGCCATTCATGGTTTTCATCGCTTCCCTCAGCTCCTCTATTTTTTAATCTGTGTCTGCTCCAGATTCACTAACCATATCCTTCATTATGTTATGGTCATCATCTCTTTAATTATTTGTGTTTTGTTTTATTTTATTTGGTTTGTTTTTTTTCCTAGAGACTCACTCATCTGCTTCGTTACTTCTATTGCTACCATTTCAGAACATTCAGTTGGGTAGCTTTTGACTTCTTCCACTTCAGTGTCCCCTGGATTTGCTTTGGGTTAGCTGGAGGTCTGGTGTTGCATCTTGCTTCCATGTTTTCTCTTATTTATTTGTTTTCTGCATTGATGCTTGTAAATTGCTTATGGCGGGTAGCTTTATTACTATTATTGAGACTACTTTAGGAAATGACTATTTTTCAGAGATGTCTCCTAGGCGTAGCTGGTTCTTGGCCTTTAAATTTGTCCCAGGATCCTGCCTCTTTTGTTTGTTAGGGATGCAAAGCTGTAGTCTGTTTAGCCAGCACCCAGCTCTTTTGTACTGGACTGTAATATTGTTTATTTCCCCCAGACAGTCTAGGTATTGGCATATAGGGAAATAGTTGATCCCAGCAACCATGTCACCTTGGCTAAAGTAGTATGATCACTAATAAAAATAGCATCAAATGCAGACTGGAAAATGACAAAGTATGATAACTAATAATTTGCTGCTTTTAACCATACATACAAGATTTATAGTTATATAACACAATCTAAGACAAATCAGAAAATCATATACAGTAGATAACCATTCAGTAGAGCAATTTTACCTGAAGGGGAGAAAATTAAAAGAGAGAGGAGAAAAAAAAGAAGAAAAAGAGAATAGAAGCAAGGCTGAAGAACAGAGGAATATTATCCAGGCTTCAGAAAACTGGTGAAGAAGACCAAGAGGGTTTGGGGATTTAGCTCAAGTGGTCGAGTGTTTGCCTAGCAAGCACAAGCCCCTGAGTTCGATCGGCAGCACCCAAAAAACAAAAAAAAAAGCCAAAAACAAACAAAAAAAAGCCAAAATGAAAGAACATTAAGAAGACAAGAGGGAAGGAAAGAATGAAAAAACAAAAACAGGGACAGAACAAAACAAAAAAACTGTAAAAAGTGTTCCCCCTCACAGAGAAACAAAAACAATCTGAGGAAAAAAAACACAAACAAAAACTAAAACCAAAAAAAACCCCAAAACAAAGAAAAAAGAAGTTTCTTTGTGATTTCAGGCTGTGGTTATCTTCTGGGTTGTATAGTTGTGTCAGTGTCCAATTCAGGTGGGACTCTGCCCTTGCTAGTAGACAAAGGAGGTGGTCAGAGTCCAGATCCATTCAGGACAATCCCCATGAGGCAGCAGTAGGATTAGGGTGTGGTGCTGGTTCTGAGACTTTCAGATACAGGGAGAGTCAGGCTGCACCTGATGGTTGTCATGGGGTTGGGGCCCGAGTTGTTTAGCTTGTGACATTCTGGGTGTCTTGACGCCCTGCCCGCAGCTCCCTGACCAGGGAGGTCTCCCCTGATTCTCCTTTACTCAATCACTGGTAGTTTAACACCGTGAGCCCTGAGGTGAAGCTGACACGTGGCTGCTCTGAGTCCCGGGCTCAGTTGCTCTGTGCTTAAAATGGCGTCTGACCAGGCACCCTCTCCAGGGGACACGGCCATCACTTGGACTGGAATCACCCACCAGCTGTTGTAGCACGCAGCATCTACTGCTCCATTCCACTGGTGCGTTTCTCCCTCACACCCTCTGGAGTTGCCTGCTTTCACTGTGTCTCTGTAGATTTGGTTTTCCTTTCTCATGCCATGACCCAGGAGCCGGAGAGAAAGTCCAGATTGCCCCTTCCTTTTTCTGTGTTGTGGTCTGTCTCTTCAGTTTCTCTGTAGGTTCTAATTTTCCTTCAGGTGCTTCCTGAATCCCAGGAATCCACCTCTCCTTTCCTTCCCCAAGTTGTAATTTTCCAGTGTCTGTTTTCTGAATTTTGGAGAGGCTGATTTGTTGCTGTTTACTGTTTTGCTGTCTTCCTGGCATAGTGAGTATTAAAACCCAAACCCTTAGATAACACATTTAACTCCAAAGGCAGCCACGTACATTATCTCTGCATCTGGGAGTATTATTTATCGTGAGGTCAGCCGTGTATAAAAGTCATATTTCATTTCATCCAGCATGTTTCAGGTTTTCATGGGAGCCCCCCCGTCTAGTTGTTTAGTCTACTATGTGCTGTCCACACTGATATCTCTAATGGAGCTTTGTAGCTACTGTCATCCTTCCCTCCCTGCTGGGGATTGAACCCAGAGTCTTCTTATGGTAGGCAAGTGCTTGTCACTCAGCTGACCCCCACTCTCTCATAGGGTTGTAAGAACCACTTCTAGGGGACCACTGGACAGTAGAGTGATTGCTTGTGGGTTATGGATTGTTTCTTATATTTTCATATTTCTGCAGAGCAATTTCATAACATTTTTTAACTTTAAAGAGGAAATTGTCCTTAAGATCCTCCAAGTAATAGACCTTCTTTTCTGTTTGTTGCAGGTGGTGCGGTTGTGTCAGAATCCAAAGCTGGCACTAAAGAATAGTCCACCTTATATTTTAGACCTGCTGCCAGACACCTACCAGCATCTCCGTACTATCTTGTCAAGATATGAGGGGAAGATGGAGACGCTTGGAGAAAATGAATATTTTAGGGTGTTTATGGAAAATTTGATGAAGAAAACTAAACAGACCATAAGCCTCTTCAAGGAGGGAAAAGAAAGAATGTATGAAGAGAATTCTCAGCCTAGGTAATGGAGAAATACTACACAAATATTAATTCAGGTCTGTGACTGCCTGAATGGGTAACATGTAGAACTAATTGAGTTGGTTTGAATTTTATGTTAGCAGGAATGGAAAGTTGAGAATTGACTTAAAGGTGGATTTATGTAAAAATTTGTCTTGGAGAATGTTAGACCATCCTTAGGTCTGATAGATTTGTTTACCTCTAGAAAACCAGTGATTTGCAGCTATGGAAATGGTTGCAGTCAAGCTAGGTACAGTGGTACATAACCTGTAATTCCAGTGTAATCTAGCGCTCTGAGAGGCTAAGATGGGAGGATTCCCCAAATTTGAGTGCAACCTGGGCAACTCAGCAATTTAGGGAGACCCTGTCTCAAAATATAAAAAAATGTCTGGGGTGTAGCTCAGTACAAAGCCCTGGGTTCAGTTCTCAGCACCATTAAAAAAAAGTTTCAGGCAGTAGAACCTTTGGAGCATTGAGGATAGTGAGAGTTGGGTGGGTGAGGGTTTGAAAGGTGGTTGAGGCTAAACTGAGATTGGGAGTAAATAATAGGTCAGATTTTACCAGAAGCTTCTTCAGCAAGCTAGGTAAATTATAAATAAGTATGGAATACTAGGGAAAAAATAAGCTAAAGTTTGGATGACCACTGAGGTTTAGTACTGGGCATTGAAACTAGGGACTTCACACACAGCTTTATCCCCACCCAATCTTTTGTTTTTGTTTTTGTTGTTGTTGTTTTTGTTTTGAGATAGTCTTGCTAAATCACTCAGGTTGGGCTTGTGATCTTGTAATACTTCTGTCCCAGCCTCTCAGCGTGCTGGGATTACAGTTGTGTGCCACCATGGTATGCCAGGCTAATTTTTTGTTTTGTAAGTAAAGTGAAATGACATTTCCTTAATAAGCAAGAGTTAATTTTTCAGCTAGAATAAATAGAAGCAAATGCAGTTAATTCAATAAACATTCGAGGGATTGATCACATGTATTCTTTTGGACCAATTAAATACTAAAAACTATAGGCTATCCTATATGGTTGTTGTAAATTACATACTGGGGAAAAATAAGTTAGCTGTGGGGATATGATTGTTTTTTTCTAGTTGGGGATAAATATTCACATAGAACAAATAGTGAAATATAAATTCCACTAGGATTTCTTAGTGAGTAATTTATTGTTGAGGAGTGACTTGAGTTAGGTGGAACAGCAACTTCTGAAGGCATTAGGTTGCTATACACAACTCAGGCAATAACCTGCTAAATGGTATCCTTGTACTCTGTTATTCCTTTGACTGTTGGTTTAGATTTTGGCAACCCTAGTCTTAGTTTAAAATTTTCTCTACATCATTACAATTTTATTTTTTTGGAGATAGGATCTCATCATCTAGTCCAGGCTGGCTACAAACTCTCAGTGGTCCTCCTGCCTCAGCCTCCCAAGGGCTAGGATTACAGGCATGTGCCACCACAACTGGCTACATCATTGCTCTTCCTGAAATAAATTCCTTGGGTTTAAAGTCCATAATAGCAGTCTTTTCTTGAAAATATTCCTGGTGACTAAATTCAATCTGTAGGAACTTTTGTAATTTCTGGTTTATATGCAGATGAGTTTTATTTCCATAAAATTTAAAAATTTTATAACTTTTGTTAAAATAGACTCTTGAGGACTGGGAGTATCTGGCTGTGTTGTAGTGTACTTACCAAGCATGCATGAGGCCCTGACTTTGGTCTTAGCATTTCAAAAAGGAAAAAAGAAAAATTGAAAAAGAAAAAAGGAAAGAAAGCTTTTTTTCCCCCCTTTTTTTGGGGCGGGGCGAAATCTTGACTGTGTGAACTTCTTAACTAAGTACTGTCATCCTGCCCCATCCCCCTCGGGGATTGAAGTATTGCAGAGTTTTTCTAAAAATATCAGGTGAAAGAGTTGCACATTCAAATATGTAACATGACAGATAGTACAAAATGTTGCGAGAATGCAGTTTGGTGTGGTAGAATCAGAGAAGGTAACATAGGGGAACTAGATTTTGAAGGATAAGTAGGAATTTTCTAGGCAGAGAATTCAAGGAATGGCATTTAGCACAGTGACGTGAAAATGCAGGCTGTGCTGTGCAAGGAACATTAGAAGTCTGATTTGGCTTAGAACTGCAGGAGGTGGCTAAGTGGAAATACAGGTTGGAGTCGGATACTAAAGGGCTGGCCTTTGATCCCCAGATTTCCTCCAGTTGATAGGTTGTAATAGGACAGTTCTGAAAGAACATTTGAGAGGGGTCTAGCTGTGATGCCCAGGCTGAGTGTCCATTTTCAGATCATACTGCACTTTATTATTATTATTATTATTATTTTGTGTGTGTGACTGATGACGCATCCCTGAGAGCCAGTGTAGTATACTGGTTAAGCAGATGCACTCTGAAGCCAACTGTCAGGTTGGAAGGTTGACTTTGCCACTTTCTCAGTTATGTGATTTCTATTTCCTGATTTGTACAATGAGGTAATAATAATATTTGCATTGTAAGATTGTTGGAATTTACTGAGTAGCTAAAATGTTCAGTACTTGGAAAAGTGATTGGCATGATGAAAGTGATAAGTGGGTTAACTCTTATCTTATATTTTAACTGTAAACATAGGTTACTGCAAGAAATTGTGTATCTCTGATGAAGTTTACAGGTTGATCTTGCTAAATGTGTATTTGTAAATATATAACATACTAAAATGTAAGTGTATAATTCGCCCTTACCAAATGACTTCAAGCTGTGCTAACAAGTTCTTACGCTTCTATTTAAACTTCACTGTCAGAATATCTGTCTCTGTATCAATGCAGTTTCCCCTAAATATTAACCTTTTGGTCCTCTGTGAACTGTCAGTCTATACAACTCAGCTATACAATGCTGATCTATACAAATTACTGTATATGTAAGGTGAAAATAAATAGATTTCATGAGAGAATTGGTATTTTTTTTTTTTTTGGTAAGGGAAAATATATGAGCTTTAGAACATGATCTTTGAAATTATGATTTGATTATTTAGAGACTTTTTCCTGTTCATTTTTTTGATTAGCTATAATTCACATATAAGAAAATTTACCGTTTTGGTACTACTAAGGCTTGAACCTTTTGTTAGGCACGTGCTCTACCACTGAGCTACATCCTCAGCACCCCCCTTTTCTATATGGAATTTTATTTATTTTTTTGTCCTTTTCACAATTTTTTATTTTAGTGATACATTTTAGATATACATAATAACATTCATCGTAGGGAATTTGTACTTGTACTTGACATACTTGCTTCTACTTTTCTTTTCCCATTCTCTTCCCCTCCCTTCAACCCTTCCTCCTCTCCTTATTTACAAAGGCTTTGTTTCTATTTTTTTCCTTCCATTCTCTTTTTTTTTCTTGTTCCTCCCTTCCTTTCCCCCTCCCTCCTCCCTTGTACCCCTTCCCACTTGAACAATTTTTGAGAGTGGGTCTTGCTAAATTGTCCAGGCTGGCTTCGAACTTATAGTCCTCTGGAGTAGCTGAAATTACAGGTCCATCCCAGTACCACTCCCAGTCCCCCACTCCCACCTCCCATCCTGGGGATTGAACCCAGGGCTTTCTTGCTGAGCTATGTCACCACCCTTTTGTTTTCATGGTTCATTCATTCTGCGTGTGTCAGTACTTCATTCCTTTTTTTTTTTTTTTTTTTTTTTCTTTTCCTTCCCTAGTACTGGGGATTGAAGCCACGGCCTTCAAACTGAGCTATATCCCCAGCCCTTTTAAAAGTTTTAAATTTCGAGTTAGAGCCTTGTTAAATTGCCCAAGTGGGGCTTAAACTTGTTTTCTTCCTGTGTCAATCTTCAGGAGTGCTGGGGTTCAGGTGTATGCCACTTGTAATGTATGGTTATACCACCTTTTTTTTTTTTTTTTGAGACAGGGTCTCACTGTGTATTTCAGGCTATCCTGGAGCTCACAGTGTACCCCAGGCAGGCCTCAAACTTGTGACAATCCACCTGCTTTAGCCTCCTAGAGTGCTGGGATTACAGGCATGCATCACCACACCCAGCGTGGTTATACTACATTTTTGTTTGGTTTTTGTTTTGTTTTTTTGGACAGGTTCTCACAATGTTCAGGCTGGCCTTGACCCTGGGGAAGTCCTCCTATCTCAGCCTCCTGAATGCTGGGAAGAACAGATGTGAGCCATCACGCCCAGCCCACAATTTTTTTGAAATGGGAATTTGTGTTATTTCTACTTTTTGGTTATTACGAATAAAGCTGCTGTGAATATTTGTGTACAAATTTTGGGCAGCTTTGTGTTTTCACTTCTCTTTGGTGTATCCCCTATGAATGGAATTGCTGAGTCATATGGTAAATCTATGTCTTAACTTTTTGAGGAACCTCCAGACTATTTCCACAGAGGTTGTAGCATTTTATACTCCTCTAGCAATGTGTGCAGGGTCTAATTTCTTCTCATCAACGCTTGTAATTTTTTTTTTGTAGTCATTGTACTAGGTGTGAAGTGGTATTTTGAGGTTTTGAAATGCATTTTCCTAATGGTTAATGATGTAAGCATCTTTTCATGTGCCATTTGGATGAATGTTTGTATATTTTCTTTGGAGAAATGTCTCTTCTACTCTTTTGGCTGTTTTTAATTGGGTTGTCTTTTTATTGTTGAGCTGTAAGAGGTTTTTTTGTTTGTTTGATTTTGGCTTTTTGAGACAAGATCTTGCTGTGTAGTTCAGGCTGTCATTAAATTCATTATGTAGCCTAGGCTGGCTTCTAACTCATAGTAATCCTCCTGCCTCAGCCTCCCAAGTGCTGGGATTACAGGCATGTGCCACCATGTCTGGCTATTGAATTGTAAGAGTTCTTTACATATTCTGAATAGTTGACTAGTAATATACACACACACACACACACACACACACACACGCATGCACGCACATATATTAACTAGACACACAGTTTGTAAAACGTTACTCCAATTGTGAGTCAGCTTTTCACTTTCTCAGAGTCCTTTTACGCACAGAAGATTTTAATTTTGATGAAGTCTACTTTGTTTCCCAGTATAGCATTTGAACCCTGTTGTTTCATACTGAGCTACATCCCCAGGACCCTCTTTTGAGACAAGATCATGCTGTGTCCCTAAATTGCCCAGGGTGGGCTTGACCTTGGGATGCTGCTGCCTACCAGAGTGCTAAGATTATATATAGGCCTGTACTATTATCTGTGCCTTATTTTCTCATTGGTTGTTTGTACCTTTAAAAAACAATCGCCTAATTCAAGGTCAGGAAGATTATGCCTCTCTTTTTTCTAAGAGTTTTATTTTTTGCATCTAGATTTTTGATCTATTTTGAGTTAAGTTTTGGATGAGGTGGGGGTCCCTTTATCTTACCATCATTTGTCAAAGACTATAAGACTGTCCTCCTTTCCTCTCATCATTGAATTGACTGGTTGATCTTGTCACAAGTAAACTGACCATATATGTAGAAGTTTATTTCTAAACTTAGTTCTGTTTCATTAGTCTACATGTCTGTCGGGTTTTTTCTTTTTGTGTTTTGTTTGTTTTTGTTTTTTAAGATAGAGTCTTGATATGCAGTTCATGTTGGCCTTGAACCCACTATGTAGACTAGGCTGGCCTCCAACTTCTGGCGTGATCCTCTTGCCTCAGCCTCCCAGCCTCCCAAGTGCTGGGATTATAGGTGTTGCTACCACACCTGGCCATTAAAGACATTGTTATGTGCAAGAGGCATTCCGTTTTTTCTGCAAGTCATGGTGAAGAATACAGTAGTGACTGGTTGTGCACTTTGGTACTTTTGTTTTGATTCAAGCTCAGGCACCAGCAGCCTTGCCCACCATTGCCTGTATGTCATCCGTGCAGACATGCGTCAACATGGTGGAGAAGGCAAATCATGGTGCTTAGTATTGTAAGAGAAGTAGTTTTTAACATTGTAGACTTTCTCAAAGGGTCAGAGGGACTGTATCATCGCATTTTGAGAAACTGCTGTGTTGATGTATAAATTTTTAAAATGCTGTAGCCACATTACAGGAAATGGAAAAAAAGTACAAGGGAAAAGAAAGTGACTAAGACTGCTGTCACATGGGCAGCTCCTTGTGGTCTCTTCATGGTGATTTACTGCTCCTGTGTTACTTGATAATTCTGGAGAAAAGCAGGCTTCTCTTTTTTGTGACTGAAGCATTATACATTTTTAAGAAGAGAATCAAGGCGGGTATATGGATTTGAGGAAGTGTACCAGGCTGTGTGGCTGCTTAGGTGACTGTGTTGAGACATTCAGTAGCAGAAGGTCCCAGGGTAGAATAGAAGTGTTTTCTGTGGAATTGGGAAAAAGATATGAAAGGACCATAATTTGTTACCTGTACTTTCTTAGTCTAAAACATAGAGGTTTCATCACATTTCAAAAATGTTATCTGATTTCTTCAGGTTTTTTTTGGGGGGGGTCCTTCTTGCTCTCAGGATACTCATAGGCATATTTGACCACTTAGTGTTGTTCCTCTACACTGATACTGTGTTCATTCTGATTTATTTTGGATAGTTGGATAGTTTCTGTTACTTTGTCTTAAAGCTATTGTGACTTTTCTTCAGCCCTGTTAATTTAATCTGTTCATCGTTCTCACTGAAGTTTTCATTTCTTCAAGTTAGATTTAGGTCTTTTTATATCTTCCACATACATAATATCTGCAGGTGTTTCCCTATTCTTTTATTCAAGGAATATAGTTAGAATAACTATTTTGATATCTTTGCTAATTCTGTCCTTGATGTCACTCAGGTATTCTATCCATTTATTTTATCCTCAATAAGATTGAGATTTTCCTGCTTCATTGTGTGCTTGATAATATCTGATTGGATGTCAGACAGTGTTAATTTTACCTTGTGCTGAATACTTTTGTATTCTTATAAATATTCCTTAGCTGTGTTCTGGGACAGAGCTGTGTTACTTAGCATACTTCGAACTTTTTAAACCTTGTTAGGCAGGTACAGAACAGCATTTAATCTAGGGCCGATTTTCTCCTCTGCCCACTGAATTACCTACAAGGTTTTCTCCTCTGCTCTCCCTGTGTGGGAACTGGGGGTGATTTTTCTCCTTTCAGGTGCTTCTTTTCCTGGCCTTGGGTGTTTTCCTGTGGTGATCAGGGCTTAGTTGGAGACTTAGTTGGCTCCCCTGCTGGAGATTTCCAAAAGGGCTCTTTCTATGCAGCTCTTTTCTCTGGTATCCTCTCCGGTATCCTGCAGCCTGCTTTGGCTTCCTCAGACCTGAAGTTCTGTCTCCTGCATTTGGAGAGACTGTCAGTTGCCTGGCTTCCCTTCCAGGGTCGAGACCCACACCGTGTAAGTTAGGTCAGCCATGGGGCTTTGCTGTTTTGTTTTTTCTCTTTGAGGGGCACTTCCTGGACCATCTGATGTCATGTGTCTAAAACTGTTGTTTCATATATTTTGTCCAATTTTTCAGGCGAGAACGTAAATCCGGTCTTTATAATTCTACTTCGGATAAGAGCAGAAAGCCAATCTAAAATGTGTTTTAGGCCATTTCCAGATTAAGATGCAGATAATATTTGTCATATGCTTCATCTAGTCTTCACTCTACCTTACTAGACATATTAGTTGAACATTTTCTGTGTGTTGGGCACTGTATGTTTATTGCTGAATAAAATAACATAGCCTTTGCCTTTATGTAAGGACACTGTCCAGATGTGGGAGAAGAGGCTCAGAGAGTTAGAATTAGTTACTCAGGTCTGCATAGCTAGTAAGTGCTAAGTCCTTTTTTTTTTTTTTTTTTTAAGAAAGGACCAATATGGTTATTGCCGATTCCATTTCCTTTCAATGTCAAGGAATGATGACTGCCTATTTCATTCCTTATTACAGAAATGACCGATTGGAGGCCTCACTTCAAGTATTATATCAAATATTAAACTACATAAACAGAAATTAAACCACCTTTTAATAAGCCTGTCTTTTGAACACAGAAGATTCAGCAGTGTGATTTACCACAGGGTTATGTATTCACATAACGTAGTCTTTGGCTCAAAGTAGTTGTAGTGAAGACCTAGGCTTGGTTATACAGCTAGAAAGAAGTGATATGGAGACACTGCCCCGCATCTGCTGCTGAAGGAGCAGTGATAGCTTTCGTAAATCGGGAGTGTTGTAGAGGAAATAGGCAGTGAATGGCAAGTAGAATGTGCAGAGTTTTTTCTAATCACTTTGTCCTAATATGCCTTGTGAAGTCTACAACTGCATTTAAATGAGAACATCTTAAAGAACAAACTCAAAAGCTGGCCACAAGAATGTCTGTCTTGCCAGCCTGTAGTATACAATGCCAGAAAATGTCTGCTGGAGATATCTAGTAGTAGGAAAATGCTGGTTAGCAGCATTGTACACTTCAGTCCTGGCAACATACTTTTTACTTCTCTTTGAGGTGTATTGAACTTGAAATTTCTTCAGAGAGCTTAAATCCATTGTATTTGTTAAAGAAACTGAGTGAAAAACTTTAGTTATTAGCATTTCTCTTTCCTCTCTTTAAGCCCTTCCTCTCCTCTTTTTACATGCAAAACACTCATCCAGCTTAACTAATAAAACGTATCTAGATGGTTGAAGTATTTAATGTTTCATAACTTGTATCGTTCTTATTTTTATGGTATTTTTTTCCGATTATTTACATTTATCAAATCAGCTAAATATTTTCTCAGCCAGGCATGGTGGTATACTCCTGTAATCCCAGCACTCTGGGAAGCTGAGGCAGGAGGATTGCCATGAGTTTGAGGCAGCCTGGGCTGCATAGTGAATTCAAGGCCAGCCTGAACTACATAGTGAGACCTGTCTCAGAAAACCAAAACAAGAAAATAGAAAAAGAAATCAGTCATAGTTTAAAGGCTGTGGAATTTCTTTTATGTAAGTACCCAGTCAGCAAATGTTTTTGAAAGCTTGTTTTCAATAGACTCAAGTGAGTGCCTGTGGCATCATTTAGACTGGAACACGGGGGCAGAAGGGTGAGCAGGATTTTTCTCTTGGTGTCCTGTGGAGAAGGGTTGGATGAGGCATGAGACTAGGCTCCAGGAAGAGGGATTCTGTGCCTCTCCTGCCTCACCCTTGTGCTTTTGTGGGGTTGAGTGTGAGAAATGAGAAAAAAGTGAGTTTGGGTTCCATCTGTTTATAGGTCCTGTTTATAGCTTGCTAGGTGTCTAGAGTCTGTGGGGTCCTTGGAAAGACGCTTAGGTGAAATGCCTCCTGCTGGAGGGAGGCAGGAGCCTAGATGCTGGTTAACTCACTGCCAGACAACCCAGATAGAAAATGAGAAGAGTGCTCAGTGGGATTTGGGAGATGATGGTGGGTTGGACTGAGGTGATAACTGAATTAAGATGAAGACAGAAAGTTACCAGTACCATATAATGATAATGTTTTCCCCCTATATTGTTATTGCAGTGGACTATGTTAATAAGTGTGTAAAGCCAAATTGTCCTTGGGGGCTGGGAGTGTAGGTTAGTGGTAGAGCGCTCGTCCAGCGTGGGGGAGGCCCAGGGTTCAATCCTTAGACAAACCCCAGTTTGTAATTATATTTCATAGACTATATATTTTTCTACTTTACTGGATTTATTAGTAATCATTTAGAGTTTTTTTCATGTATGTTGATAAGTGAAGCTACATACTCGTATATAATTTTTTGCATTCTTTGATTACAGAAATAGTAAAAATGAGTTATTTCTTTTTTGTTGTTTTTTGAGACAGGATCTTACTATGTAGTCCAGGGTGGCCTTGAACTACCATGTAGTCCAGGCTGTCCTCATAATCATGGCAGTCCTCTACCTCAGCCTCCCAAGTGCTGGGATTATAGGTGTGTACCACCATGTCTGACATATTTGTGAACAATTTATAGACAATAAAAATTAGTTTTTTCAGGGACTGTTTAACAAATTCCTCTGTAATATTTTACTATTGGCGATTGGGTACACATGTATGTGTGAGTATGTCTATGTATGAGGCATAGGGAGTGGGTTTTGTTTACCATTGTATTTGACAGTTATTGGGTTATCCAGGGCATTAAATGGTCTGTTTTCACTTAATTTATACATTTAAGAACCATGCCAAAGCTGGGTGTGGGAACACATTGCCTATTCCTGGCACTCAGGGAGGCTGAAGCAGGAGGATCAAAAACTTGGCTCCCACCTAGGCCACTTAGCAAGACCCTGTCTCAGAATAAAAGGCGGTGGGTAGCTCAGCAGCAGAGCAACCCTAGGTTTGATCCCCAGTATCAAACAAAACAAAACAAAAAAATAGTGCATCCTGCATAGTAGACATTCAATTTTATGGAAAATGTAAATTAATGAATATTATTGGAATAGAGTTCATTGATTTTTATTATTACAGTATTCTTTTAATTGTCTCTCTCTCTCTCTCTCTCTCTCTCTCTCTCTCATTATCTTTTTTTGGTACTGGGGATTAAACTCTGGGCCTTGTGCTTGTGAGACAAGCATTTTAACCACTGAGCTAAATCCTCAGCCCTCTTTTTTTTTTTTGAGATGTTTTTATTTTGACACAGGACCTCATTAAGTTGCTCAGGCTGGCTTCAGACTTGTGATCCTCCTGCCTCAACCTCCTTAGTAGCTGGGATTATAGGCCTGTGCCACTGAGCCTGGCTTGATTCTGTTATGGGGTCGTTCCTTTAGAAATGGTTCATCAATCAAAAGCATTCTAGGTCCTTCTTACCATAAACAAAGAATTGGATGAGACAAGCCAAAAATAGTGCCAAAAGTTCATTCAAAAAGTGTGGGGTGAAAGCGTATGGGAGAAACTAGCTCTGCATAGTGAATTTGGGCCCAACAAAGAGAAAAAGAGGGTAAAAGCAAAAATGAAAGTTTATGCTGCAAGAAGCACATCGCTGGCTACTGTGTGAGTTCATGGTAGCCTAATTGTCTCATTTTAAGTGTTTATACATTCTAAAGATATTTACTGATTTGTCATGATAGATTTATCATATAAAGCTTCCAAATTTCTTATATTCTGCTTAAGGTATATTTGTGACTTTCCTCCCACTTATTTATTCTTATGTTTCACCCCTATTCACTAAATATGCCTCTGTCCCATTCACAGTATTGTGACTTTGTATGTGCTCACCTTGTTGAATTTAGTGAACACAGTGAGTACTATTTACTTTCACAGAGCGGCTCTAATAAAGAAATTCCTATAGGTTTTCCTAGTGGGAAGTCGGTGCCACTAAATGGGTATAAGAATCCCTAAGAATTGTGAGTCTGTGAAGAGGTGCTAAGATACTAACTGTGTTACTGGAGGAGCCCCTTTCATAAATTGTGCTGGGAAAACTGGCAATCCACATGCAAAAAATTGAGTCTAGTCCCATGTCTGTCACCAGGTACTAAACTAAAATCAAAATGGATCAAAGATCTAAATGTTAAAACAGAAACACTTAATCTGCTGGGAGATAGGTAAAACTCTTGAAGAAAATAGCGTAGGCAAGGACTTTCTGAACAGAACCCCAGTGGCACAAGAAATAATACCAAGAATCAACAAGTGGGATCATAATCAAATTAAAAAGCTTCTGCACAGTGAAGGAAACAACGAGCAGAGTAAAGAGACAACCTATAGAATGGGAAAAAAGTTTTCGCAGCAAATCCTCAGACCAAGGACTAACATCTAGAATATATAAAGAACTAAAAAAAAATTAAACCCCCAAATAAAAGACCCAGTCAAAAAAAGGGCAACTGAAATGAACATGTACTTCTCAGAAGAAGTACAAATGGCCAATAAATATGTGAAAAAATGTTCAAGGTTGTTGGCCATTACAGAAAGGGAAATTCAAACAATACTGAGATTCTATCTTATCTCAGAAAGAATGGTTATCATCAAGAAATCAAATAATAACAAATGCTGGCGAAGTTGCAGGGAAAAAGGAATGTTTCTAGTGGTAAACTAGTACAACCACTATGGAAATCAGTATGGAGATTCCTCAAGAAACTCAAACCAGAAATTCCATTTGCCTCAGCTATTCCCCTTCTGGGTATCTTTCTGAAAGAGTTAAAGTCATCATATTACAGTGATACATGCTTCCTGATGTTTCTAGCAGCACAATTCATAATAGCAACATCTCAGAAGCAGCCTGTATGTCCATCAGGAAATGAATGGAAGCTGGGCATAGTGGTGCACACTTCTAACCCCAGCACTCACTCAGGAGGCTGAGGCAGGAGGATTGCCACAAATTTGAGACCAGCCGTGGCTGCATAGTGAACTCAAGGACAGTCTGATTTTACGGAACAAGATCCTGTCTCAAAAAAATAAAAAAAAACAAAAACAGACAAAAAGATGGGCTGAGGATGTAGTGCAGTGTGAAAGCCCTTCTTGAACCCCTAGTACCAGCCCCCAAAACACACCAAAAAACGTATTAGCTTTTAGCTGGGAATGTAGCTCAGTTTACCTAACATGCACAGGACCCCAGCTTTGATTGCTAGGACTGCAAAACAAGAACAAAAACAAACCAACAACTAGCTTTTTATAAGTATATTATCAGTAATACCCTCCTTTTAGTTGTGCAGGCTTAGAGTTACAGGTTCGTCTCTCATAATCAGTCACACTGTTGATTTTACTTCTTTAGTGTCTTTCAAACCTGTCTGACTTCACAGCCCCTTTTCTTTTCTGGTCTGGCTCCCCTTTCCTGTATGAGTACTATCCTAACTGATCTCCGCTGCTTTTGTGGTTTCTCTTGTAATTTATTTTGCATACTGCTGTCATTTACAGCCTTAAATCGGACATCACTCCCCAGTTCCAACCTGTATTGACTTTTCGCTGCATTTGTAATAGCTGTAAATCTGCCTTTGCTTTCCGTTTCGTTGTTGCTACCGTGATTATGTCCATACCAGTCTGTCTGCCAATACCAGGAGTCTTATTACTTTGCTTTGATTGTTTTGTATGAAATCCCTTTCCTATTGTATGTTGAAATCCATCCATTTTTTCACATCCAAGAAACCTTTTTTTTTTTTTTTTTATGCAGAGTCTTGCTCTGTAGTTCAAACTGGCTTTGAACTCACTTTGTAGCCCCCAGCCTGGCCTCGAACTTGCAGCAATCCTCCTGCCACCTCAGCCTCCCAAGTGCTGGGATTTACAGGTGTGTTCCACCACACCCCCCCAAACACCTCCTATTATACTAAATTATAATTTTTTTTTTTGAGTGCTGGGGATTGAACTCAGGGCTTTGTGGTTCCTAGGCAAGCCCTCTACCACTTGAGCTAAATCCCCAACCCCTAAATTATAAATTGTATATGTGGTTCATTGACACAAATCGGGCATCATGGTGTGTATAGCACCTGTAATCCCAGCGCTCTAGGAGGCTGAGGTAGGAGGATTACAGATTTGAGCCCAGCCACTTGGCACGACTCTGTTTCAAAATTTAAAAAATCTAAAAAAGGGTTATAGGTGTAGTTAAGTGTGAAGGTCCTGGGTTCAATCTCCAGTACTGGGGGGAAAAAAATCCATACAGATACCAAAAACTTCATGTTCGTTCCCAAGTGTGGAGATTAGCAAACTTTAGTAGTAGTAGTTACTCTGTATTTATTCATGGGAGCTGTATGTTTAAATGGAAATTGATGTCTGATGTGTTATATCCTCAGGAGTTGAATAATTAATGTACTAGATAGACTGCATATTTGACTAGATTCTATTAGGGCTGTCTCTTGCTCAATATAATTTGTTTTGTCTGGCTGTGTATTTACGTTTTTTATTTTTAAATTCATGCCATGAGCCTTCTCAAAGTTGCTTCCTTTTTTATTGGGGGACAGATATCAGAGGTTTTGGAGATTTCTGCATTATGTTGCTGATACATAAATATCTACGTCCATATATAGATGACATTTTTTGGGATGGTATTGGGAGTTGAACCCAGGGCCTTCCCACTGAGTTACATTTCCAGCCCCTTGTTTTTTGAGACAGGGTCTCACTGAGTTGCCCAGCCTGGATCCTAACTTGGAATCATCCTGCTTCAATTTCCTGGAGTGCTGAGGGTACGGGCGTGCACCACCATGCCCAACTTGATGTGTGTGTATCTCTAACGAGCTTGTATAGAGAAGTAGTGAACAGTGCTCTGGGTTAATATGCTGTTAGTGTGGACAAATCCTTCAGTGCATGTAACATTACTTACTATAGTGGTCTTTCAGAACTTGGGTTAAATGAATTCAGAAGTTATGTTGAAATAGAGGGAAGTCTCATTATGTTCTTGAATTCTTTAGGAAGCAGCTGTTGTACCATGGGTTAATGTAGTTTACAGTTGCTAAATGTTCACAGTGATTTTTGAGCTATTTTTTTTTTTCAAAAACAAAAACATAGTGACTTAAAATATGCCTTAATACTGTGTACTTTTGTGAGAGTGTATCATATTTATCACTTTAAAATATTAGGGTAAATGATGTTTTACATATGCCAGGAAAGGAGAATGTGTCTGTGAGTGAAGTAAGTCTTTTCCGGTAGTTTGGCAGTGTCAAAAGATGGCTTTCCTCATAAAGCATCCCTTTAATCCAGGGGAGAAGGTTAACCTCTTCGGTGGTGCCTTGTGGCTAGTGTGATGTTGTGTGATGAATTGTGCTTCATCTCTGTGTTGTTTTTCATAAACTGATAACCCTGGTGAACACGTGCCAGACATATCGAAGAGCCGTCTGTAAAATACCTGGCCGGTGTGCTCCATACCACGCTTGGTATTGTCGTGAGAAATAAGAAGTTAGCACTGACTAGAAAAGACTGGAGGTGAGTCACTGTAATAAGGTGTTTGGTAAGGTGGATCCTGGAACTGATAAGAACCTTAAAGGAAAGTAAAACTGAAACCTAAATAAAGTCTGGGTTTTAGTTGGCAGTACTGTTCTGATGTTGGCGTTTTAGGTTTTGTTTCTTGGTGCTGGGATGGGACCCAGAGCCTTGTGTGTGCTGAGCATGTGCTCTGCGACGGAGCACCTCCCAGCCTGGATGTCTTAGTTTTGACACATGCACCTCAGTAATTTAACATGATTAGTGGAGAAAACAAACTAGATGAGAAGCATATAGGGATTGTATCTTTTACAACTTTTCTGAAAACTGAAATTATTTCAAAATTAAATATTTATTTAAAACAAGTTGTATTTTCCAGTTCTGTTCCACAGATTTCTTGAATGTCTGTTGTGTGCCAGGCGGTGAGTTCGTAGCTGTGGCACCTTCCCTGCCTCTGAGGAGTTGTCAGTCATAAGGGGGAAGTAAGACAGCTAATATGGAACAGAGCATGGCTGCCTGTGAGAAGTATGCACAGAATGCTAAGGGCTTCAGCAGCTGAGAGTAGACATTAAGTATGGACTGGTGAGCCTGAAAAGACCTTTGAAGAATGGGCAGGGTTTCATAAGTACTGGGAAGGACATAGGTGTCACATCAGAGCCCTGGCTTTTGAATCAGACAGGCTAGCTCTGCCACCTACTAGCTCTATGACCTTGGGCAAGTTACTGTATTTAATATCTAACTCTTTGTTTATCATTTGTAGATTGGATTAGTAATTCCCATTTCAGAACATTGTTAGGAGAATTAAGTGCGATATCTTCAGCTTAGTAAAAGTATCTGACACATAGTAAACCCTTGAAGTTAGCTGTGAGAGATTGAAAAAAGCATATATTGTCTCCTCCGCCCCTCCACCGTTGAACCCAGGGCCTTCACACATTCCCAGCCCTTCCTCTAAATTTTGAGATGATGTCTCAAAAAGTTACTAAATTGTCCAGGCTGGGCTCAGACTTGCAGTCCCTCTTGACTCAGCCTCCCAGAGTGCTGGCGTTATAGGTGTGCAACACCAACCCCAGCAAGAGAAGCATATGTTGATGCGAGTCCATCACCAAAGGCAAGGGACCTGGAAAGCATCGAATGGGGAATGTGTGAGTATTGTTTAGAAAAATGAATTAGGACTATATTAAATGAGTTCTTAGAGCAAGTTGAACTTTGCATAATACTGGAGATTGAACCCAGGGCCTTTGCACTGAGCTACATTCTTAGCCCTTTTTTCCCTTGAGACGGGCTCACTAAGTAGCCCAGGCTGGGCTTAAACCTGGATTTTTAAATTTTTTTTATTTTTTTTTATTTTTGAGACAGGGTCTTGCTATGTAGTTCAGGCTGGCCTTGAGCTCACTGTGTAGCCCAAGCTGGCCTCAAACTCACAGTGGTCCTCCTGCCTCAGCCTGCCAAGTGCTGGGATTACAGGGATGCGCTACAATGCCTGGTGGATTCACCTTAAATTGAAATTTTTTGTGTGTTTTTTGGGCATTCTTGAAGAGTTTTGTGTAAGAGGCTTGAGGAGATTGAGTCTGTGTTGACTTGTGGGAGGTGGAGTATGAAGGAGTGTTGGGGACTCAGGTGGGCTGCTCCATTTCCTGGGTGAGTTGGGTTAGGTTCCTCCTTAGCTTTAGACTTCTGAGAAACAATTTGCTCAAGGTGCTCTGGGTGATTACTGGCTGTTTTTGCCATGTTTCTTGAGGGCCTTCACAGTAGGACCATGACTGTAGTATCTGGTACATTTAATGTACACTTAGTAAAAGGGACTGTTGGTATTTTTAGCTATGTTGGGAGAGAATTTCGTAGGTGATAGTTTTTGCTTTTTTTTTTTTTTTTTTAGCAACTGCAGAAGATAAGAGTTAAACAGTATTTCATTGACTTCCTGTGAAGCTCTGTTGAAAGAAGTTCCGTTGTATCTATTTTTAAAGCTGGTTACTATGAGCAGAGGATGCTGCTTCTAAGTTATAAATGTTGTCTCACTCAGCATTCTTTGGATGACACTGGTGTTTGTATATAAGGTTTACTGGAGTTTTAACAAGTGGGAAGAGCAGCAGTTGACACTGCAACTGAACCAGTAAGTGAGGTACGGTACGGTATGGTACAGCATGGTACTTAAAAGCGCTCATCAAAAGCATTCATCACATTGACCTTCTGCAGAACTCACTACTAGTCGAAATGGATTTTTAGCCATATTGCAGCTCAAGGTCTGCAAAGAGCAGGTTACGTTACAGCCTTATTTTGGGAAATATTTTACAGTCTCAAAGTAGTATGATGTTTTGCACCTCGTTTGTTAGCCATTGTATTAAAATGGTTAAATAATTATGAAATTATTCCATTGGAAAAGAGACTGTAGGTCCTCAGTATTGGTAGAGTAGATTTACATCTAAAATTATTGGGGTTTCCCCAGTGTTTTGTTAGGAAATTTTTCAGTTATACAGAAAATTTGAAGGAATTTTATAACTACCGTATACTGATCTAAAGTTAACTAAATTACTGCTTTTAAAAGGAAAGTTTTTTTCTTTTTGAAAATCAAAGAAATGTCTGAATCTTTGAACCATTTTCACATGAGTCTGATTTGAAATAACTGAGATAATTTTTGATGTTTTTGTATTACTTCTTCAGAAAATAACACATTATGGGATTTAGAAAATCCCTAATGTACAGGGGCTGGGGATTTAGCTCAGCGGTTAGAGTGCTTGCCTTGCCAACCACAAGGCCCTGAGTTCGATCCCCAGCACCAAAAAAAAAAAAAAAAAAGAGAAGAAAATCCCTAATGTGCATAACAGTATTTTAGTTTAACAGATTAGACTTATCAGCTGGATTCATAACAAACTGTTTCTTTAAGTTTTATAAGATATAAATTCATTTAAATTCTTGACAGAAAATACTTTTTCCCTCCAAAGATTACATATTTTAAAAATTATACCTAGTAGTGCATATTAACTGTACAAAATAATGGGTTTCATTATGACTTTTCCATATGGAACATATACTGTTAAAAATTATAATTTCTAGTCTAGAATTATATTTTCTAGCACACATTTTGTAGTCCCAGCTGCTAAGGCAGCTGAGATGAGACAATCTCAAGTTGAAGCACAGCCTAGACAACTTAATACGCTGTCTCAAAATAAAATTTAAAACGGGGTGGGATGTGACTCAGTGGTGAGTGCTTGCCTTGCCCTGGGTTCAGTAGCACGCATGCACACGCACACACTCATATGCACACACTCACATGCACGCAAATTATAGTCTCTAGACATAGTTAGTCATGCAAGGAGAAGCACTGGAATTTCTTTCTCTCATGTCTTTCTTCTTCATTCTCTTAGGAGATTAAGCTGCTGAAGTTCAAGATTCTTTCCCAGTTGCAGATTAGTAGAATGGCATAAATGCATACATTTTTATAGGTGGGATGAGATCTTTGAGAGTAATTAGCTCTAGGTTCTTCATATCACATTTGGTGTAGAGGAGGCCCACAGAGAGTAAATAATTAACACAGTAAGTTAATAAGTGGAAAATGCATTGTTGATCTCTGTCTTTTTGACTACTATCATAAATATGTTCAGGCACTCCTTTATGGAAAGAATAAATAGAGTATGTTTGTCTATTGGAAATTTATCACTATCAAAATGGATTGTCAAAAAAAAAAAAAGTAATCCTGATGGAGAATATCTCTGTAAAACGGATTCTTTTTTTTTTTTGTAAATCATCTTATTACTTATTCTTGTGGACCTCAATTTGTTAATATTTATTTCTCAGCCATCTTTTTCTTCTTAAAACTGTGATAATACTTCTAAGGAATGAAACATTCTTACTAACAAAAAGGATATTACTTTCAGTACTTGTCTTAAACATTAATAATAAATAATAAAGCATTTTTAGTAGAAGGGGTTAATTTATCTCCTCATACTATATTCTTCCATGTCTCCTTTCTGTGCAAAGAGCTTTATGGCCAAAATGTTATCAGACAGTTTTTTTTCAAGTATTTAATCTAGTACTGTGCTGCTTGAAATCATTTGAGAGATTTTCTATTTGTCTGATTATTCATATAAAGGATACTTTTCAACTTCTGTCTTGCTCAAAATAGTGATTGTGAGTCCTGTCAAGTTGTATTTATATTTTTACTTTTTTAAATATTTTTACTTTTGAAGCTAAAATAGGAACTATAATTGCCTATTTTAATTTTTAATATACTTATGTATTAGCAACCTAAAAGCTTAGTTCCTTATTAGCTAAAATTACACACTAAAAAATGTACAACATTATTTTAGGCCTGAGGCGGGGGGTACATTGACTTTTAGAGTAAGAATTGAGGTAAAGGGGAAAAAGCTGACAGTCTTAAGGGGAAGTTGTGAGTGGAGAAGAGGAAGACGGATACTATGGAGTAGAATTTGCATTTGCTTAAATATGTATGGTTAGAGTTAAAGGATTTGCTCTCCTTTATTACAGAAAAACCTGTACTATTTGCTTTTGGAACTTAGTAAAGTTCTTCAGGGCATTTGCAAAACATTGACATTCCTTTGTGGATCTTTGCAGAATTGTTAGAAACATTGTGTGAATCTAACTGCTGACAAAATTTTGGAAAGTATTGCCTACCATGTAATAAACTCAAATGTCTATCATGCCTCCTTGGTCTGTTCACATGCCAAGACAGATTCTGCTGATGGAGTTCTGGCCTATGCACTGTAGACACTGAAGTGTAAGCTTAAGGCCTTAAAATGTTGTTGAACAGAATTTCGACTCAGATCGGTTACAAAATGCTCTGACTCATAGGCTTTTGTACATTCAGTATTTCATTTAAAGAAGTGTGATGCTTACAGTGCAGATCTTTGGTGGTTTTATGAAATGTGTGCTGGCTTTGGGATAGGGGGTGCATCCTGGAGTAGGAAAATGTCTTAATTGATTTTCAGTGTTTATTTCGGTCAGCACTTTGAACTGCTCTTAGGTACCTGGTGCCATTATATTCTGTGGTCAATAACTTTCCATTTTTTGTAGCTTGCTGTACAGCTTTAAAAAAGCTTTCTGTCCATTGTTATTTTGGTATATGTATTTTGTCTCTGATCCAGCATAGAACTACATGCCTGCTAGCTTTTCAGTGGAAAATTATTTGAATAGCAAAAGACACAGACATGGCCCAGTTACTCCAAGACTCACTGCATGTCTTTATTCAGATTCAGCTTGGTCAGCTTGAAGGTCAACTCAGAGAGGCCTCTAAGACCTCCCTTCCTGTGTAGCGACACTGCTTGGCTTTCTGCGCTTCTCTCTCCTCCAAATGAGCACTCGTGACTATGTACATGTCATAAAATGAGGAATTTTATTTTGTTCATTGCTTTATTCACGCCTAAAGCCTGGCAGCCTGGCACATAGTAGGCATCACATGTTTCCTGAAGGTATAATGAAGGCTAGATATGCCAGATGCCTAAAGGAATAGACATAAATACAAATCAGAAACAGGTACAGTGTTTGTGAGCACAGGCAAATACGGCACAAGATAGGTTTGGATGGCATACGATATATGCAGAGAAAATGCTGGAGTATATTTTATTGTGTCTAGCTGGCTTTTTAAGAAAAGACATTTAAACCAGGTTTGGTGGCACATGCCTGTAGTACCAGCAACTGGGGAGGCCGAAGCAGGAGAATCCCCATGAGTTCGTGGCCAGCCTGGGCTACATAGTGAGGTCAAGCCCAGCCTAAAGTGCATAGCAAGATCCTGCCTTTAAAAAAAAAAAAAAAAAAAACTTTTAACTGGGTATTATTTCGGACTAGGGAAACATAAGCAGAGGCTGAAACATGCAAAAGCAAAACTGGTGGTAGTAAAGGTGTGAGACTAGTGAGACTGGGAAGTGCCGGGGAGATAGCTCAGTGCTCAGGCCCTCGGTTCAATCCCCAGTAATATAAAGGGCAGGGTGGAGAAAGGAAGAAAAGTAAAAGAAAAGTTGAAGTATTCACTTGGCTGGAACATACTAGTAAACTAAGAAACTATTTAGGAAGGTAGGTTAGATCCAGGTCAGTGTAAAGTCTTAAAATCCAAACTGAATTTGCAGTTTGTCTCTCCCTCTCCCCTTAAAAACCACTTGAATGTAGTAAGATTGGACCTGCATAGGAAGAGAGTAAAGGAAGACTAGAATTTAAATTATGTAGTAGGCAGATGAAGGTAGCAGGAGTATGCATTAGAATAATAACATAATTCAAAGGAAGGATTGACAACACATTGTCAGTAAACTGACAAATAAATCAGATATGGAGAATTAGAGGAGTGGAAGAAGCCAAGACAATGCTTAAGGTTTTAAAATTGTGGGAAATAAGGCATGTCTTCATTAAATACAGCATGAAGCAGGGAACACGAATGAAGAGCAGATTTGAAACGAAGATCAGTTAATTCTGAGCATATATCCTTAGAGTGCTGGCATTCCACTGGAGAAATAAGGTCGGCAGTCAGAAAGCTACCTAGGCCCAAGATTTGGAAATTATTGGAAAATAGTTTTTGAGATACCGAGATTGTTAGGTGTCTTCAGAAATCAAACAGGAAGCTAGAAAGAAAGATGTGGAGAATGAATGGAAAGTAGTGGATAGCAAATTCATGGGAAGTCCCCCTTAAAAAAATGGGAAGAAAAGAATGAAAGCGGCTGGGCTCAGTGGTGCACATCTGTAATCTCAGCACTCTGGGAGACGAGTCTGGCAGCTCCAAAATGAGACCCTGTCTGGAAATGAAGAGGGGTGGGTGTGTAGCTCACTGGGAACGCCCTGGGCTTGAGCCCCAGAACTGGGAGACAAAAGGGATGGGTGGGGGAAGGAAAAAAGCAAGTAGACCGAGGGAGGACAACTTTAAATTCTTTTTTGTTTGCTTGTTTGTTTTTTGGTGACGGGGATCAAATTCAGGGCCTTGTGGCTGCAAGGAAGGCAAACACTCTAACCACTGAGCTGAATCCCCAGCCCTGAGAGAGGACAACTTTAGAAGAACCAAGGAAAGATATTTTCAGGAAGAAGTAAGATTTAGACCTGATTTCTTCAGAAAGCACTCTGTTGTAATCTCAGAGTGTTAATGTACAGTTGTCTCTCAGTATCCCAGGGATTGGTCCTAGGGCCCCCACCAACACCACCACATTTCAGAATGCCCGAGACCATTATGAAAATACCTTAGTATTTGTGTATAACCTGTGCATGTCCTCCTGGGTACTTTATAAAATTATCTCTGAATTACTTAAAATACCTAATGCAGGGTAAATGCAATGTAAATAAGTTGTAGTACTGTATTGTTTAGGGAACAATGACAAAAAGATCTGTCCATATATGATACAGATGGAGTTTTTTTCTGAATATCCTTGGATCTGCATGTAGAACCCATGGACATGGATGACTGCTCTGTCATCTCATACGTTGTCAAGCATTGTTCTTGACACCTTCTAGGTTCTCAATAATGAAGCAGTTCTTAGGGACACATGGGCCCTTCCTTGCCTATCTTTAAGGAGTAACATCTGGAAGAACATACCTGAGGTTCAAGCCTCTGATTGTACAGTTTAGTGTCCTGCTGACTTGAAAGTAAGCTCATTGGCAATAATTTATGCTTCACAGGTTTTCTCTCAGGTTACCTGCTTCATATATCATTTATGGTTTTTTTTCTGGTGCAGAGGATTGAACCCTAGAGCCTTGTTCATGCAAGCAAGCACTCTACCATTTGAGCCACACCCCCCAGCCTTGTGATGTATTCTTAGTCCTGTCTCTGTTTTGTTTACTCTTTGGTAAATTATGAAAGTCCTAATCAGTAGTAATCAGAGGATCTCAAAGTACACAGAGGAAGACAGTTAATGGGTTTTAGAGATTGGTTGGGTGTATTTTTATCTTATGCTGTTTGGCATATGAATTAACATCTTCAGGTGATGCTCTTGCCACGTTTGTAGGTGCCTTCAGAAATCAAACAGGAAGCTAGAAAGGCAATAGCTTGCTTATGAGTGAAAGAGATTTTAACAACAAAAAAACTGAAGCTGAATTATTGAAAACCTGATTAGAAAAATTACAGCAGCAGTTTGCAAAGGATTTTTTTTTTTGAGACAGGGTCAGGCTGATCTTGAACTTACTATGTAGTCCGGACTGGCCTCAAACTCATGGCAATCCTCCTGCCTCAGCCTCTTGAGTGCTAGGATTACAAGCATGCACCACCATGTCCAGCAGTATTTAATATTTTCACCAGTACATTCTGTTTTCCCTTCTTCTATAGTCTTTGAATAATTTTGCCCAGGAAATATATTTAAAGAGGTTCTTCCTTTTTGGTTTTTTTGAGAGAGCCTCACTCTATCATTCAGGCTAACCTTGAACTCATTACATAGTCCAGGCTGGTCTCGAATTTGTGGCAGACCTCCTCAGCCTCCCAGGTGCCACCATGCCCAGCTTGTAGAGGTTCTCTCTAAAATTAATTAATTAATGTATTTATCTTTATGGTGCATGAGACTGAACCCAGGGCTTCACATCTGTGAGGCAAGGGTATACTGCTGAGGTATACCCCAGCCCTAAATTTGATTTAATGTAATATTCATGGTGACTTTGGTGCATTTAAAATAAAAATAATTTAAATGTTTATTTAATTATTATACTTCTGGTCATTTGCAGGCGAAACCTAACCAAACTGTCCCTGATCTTCAGCCACATGCTGGCAGAACTGAAAGGGATCTTTCCAAGTGGACTCTTTCAAGGAGACTCATTTAGGATCACTAAAGCAGATGCTGCAGAATTTTGGAGAAAAGCTTTTGGAGAAAAGTAAGTCTCAGTGATGAATTTGAACTATAAAAAACTGAAGCTTATGTTAAAAAGTTTTTAGTGTTTTATTAATGAAATATTTAAAACAGAAAGGCTTTGAGAAAAATAAACATGTATATTCATTTCCTAGCTTTGGTAAGTATCAGCATTTTTCCCCACTCACTTTTTTAAAGAAATAAAAGTTGTACCTATTAAGTTGAAGCCCATGCTTTTTGATTAAATACTCTTCCCTTTCTCTCTACATCCATTCTGTTCTATGTGGACATTTGCATTTCACATTATTTGCTGTTGGAAACAGTGCCGCAGTGCACAGTATCTTAGTTGTCTTCATAAGCGAGAATATCTCCTTTGTTACATGCCTACAAGTGGTACTACTGGGTATTACCTAATGGCTTTCCAAAGTGGTTGTACCGGTTTATATTCCTGTAGGTAGTACGTCAGCATTCCAGGGCTGGGGTGCAGCTCTGTGGTAGAGGGCTTGTCTAGCCTAGGTTCAACCCCCATCAACCACTAGAAGTAAAAATAATTTGATACATAAATTACAGAGTAATTCATAATTTTAAAAGACTACTTGAGAAGTTAAAGGTATAACTCAGTGGTAGAGTATAAACTTAGCAGGTGCATTCAACCCTCAGCACCCACTCTACCCCAAAGCCTAGTTGAGGAGGATGGGAATGAGTTAGCTTTGTTCCTTTTAACTCTGTAGCTCATCGGAAAAGACTTCAATACATCATTTGGTCTCTTATTTTCAGGTAGATGAATATATAAACTTTCCTAAGGCAGTGAAATTGTATTTATTTGAAAGATCTTAAAAAATATAAATACCATGCTATCTCTTCCTGGCTTTATCTGGGGTTTAATTTACTTTAGGCTAAATAATTTCTTCTTTATCTTTTTCAGAACTCTATTTATTTAATATTTTTGAGCCTATTTCCACCATCTACCTTGATAGTGTAGGTTCCTCAAAGAACACAGAATGTTGTACATGCTTTTAAAAAGTTAAACAGTAGGCTTTTAGGTAGTAAAGGTCTGTCTACAGATAACATTTATTATTATTTTCTTTTGGGGGGGGTGGTAGGGATCAAACTCAGGGCCTTGTGCTTGCTAGGCAGGTGCTCTACCACTTGAGCTAAATCCCCAACCCTGACATTTATTATTTTAAGAGAATAATCTCATCTCTCTATGCTTCTGTAATAGAACAAATGTCCATAGAAAGAAAAGGTGATTAATTTGTGCCATTTTGCCAAAGAACAGTGGGAAAAGACTTGTTATTAATTTACTTGTTAGAAAGTAAAACAATATATCATTTTGCCAAAGAACAGTAGGAAAAGACTTGTTATTAATTCACTTGTTGGAAAGTAAAACAATATATCATTTTGCCAAAGAACAGTGGGAAAAGACTTGTTATTAATTTGCTTGTTAGAAAGTAAAAAAATATATCCCTGATTCCCTTCTGTCTATTCTCAATCTAAATTAACTCAGTTTCTTTGAAAGAATTGATACTGATATTAGTATATGTCCTGCCGAAGCGAGCACTAATTGATACTGATACTGAGAGCTTAATGTGACTGACCGGTTGACTCTCTCTCTGTCTCTCTCTCTCTCTCTGTCTCTCTCTGGAGATGGGATCTCACTCTGCAGTTCAGGGTAGCCTTGAACTTACCGGGTAGCTCAGGCTGGCCTTGAACTTGTAGCAGTCCTCCTGCCTCAGCCTTCAGAGTGCTGAGATTACATGCGTGGCACCACTGCACCCGCCTTTCTCTTGAGACAAGTCATGCTGAGTCTCTAACTGCCCACTTTGGGCTTGAGCCTCTGGTCTTGGTTTCCTGGTGCAGGGATTGTCAGTGTGTCCCACCTGCCCAGTCGGCTTGCTTGCTGTTCCTAATTGTAGCAATGCTGCGATTATTTCTGTTACCTCTTTGTGCCTTCTGTCGCTCCTACCCTAGAACAATAGTCCCTTGGAAGAGCTTTCGACAGGCCCTGCATGAAGTGCACCCTATCAGTTCAGGGCTGGAGGCCATGGCGCTGAAATCTACCATTGATCTGACCTGTAATGATTACATTTCAGTTTTTGAATTTGACATCTTCACACGACTTTTTCAGGTAAGGTACTAAACATGTTGGCCAATCTGGCTACTGCTACTTTTCTGAAGAGAAAGCTTTTCTAACACCTAACATTTGGGGTTTGTCTATTATAAAAGTATTTTAATTAATTTAAGAAAGTATAAGCAAAAAGAAAATTTAAAACTACGCTGTAGTATATGCGTGAAATAACTATATAGTCTTCTTTCTTACTGTTTATTCTTCTTTGCATCATTTTAATGGTTACAGAAGTACCAGAAAATGGAATATATGTTAAAAAAAATTTTTTTGGCAGTACTTGGAATTGAAGTTAGGGCCTTGCACATACTAGGCAGGCACTCTACTACTGAGCTACATCCCCAGGTACCTCATCCCCACCCTGCGCCTTTTTAAAGTTGTATTTTAAGATAATGTTTCCTGAAGTGGACCAGGGCTGGCCTTGAATTTGCAAGCCTCCCGCCTTAGGTTCCTGAGCAGTTGGGGTTGCAGGTGTTTGCCACTTGCCCAGTTGATTGTAATATGTTTACCAGTTTTCTGTTACTGTACTTCAGGGTGTATTTCCAGCTTTTTCTTCTTGCTGTGAAATTCTTGACTGTTAATATTGAGACATATTGATGCTTCAAAAATAATTCATTTCTTTCTGTTAATATTTTCTCCAGTGAGAAGTGTGTGCCAATTCACATAAATATTTATTCGGAATTCATTAATCACGCACATAGGCCCTATTCTGTTTTCTGATTTTTGTTTGTTGTTGTTTTAACCACACTACTGGTTAGAGCTGCTTTACAATTTCTTGAATTTCATTTTGTATAGTTAAGTTTCTTCCTATCTGCATGTATTCTTTTCTTCTTAACTTTTCTCTTTTTTTTTTTTTTTTTTTTTTTGAGACAGAGTCTTGCTATGTAGTTCAGGCTGGCCTTGAACTCACAATGATCCTCCTGCCTCACCCTCCCAAGTGCTGGGATTGCAGGCTTGCACCACTAGTCCAGCCTTAGCTTTTCATCTTTGAAACATATTTATATTCTCCTAGAATAACAATGTAACAGAATTTGTGACAGTCAACTGAGAATCATTGAGAAGTGGAGTTTTTTTCTCTTGTCTTTCATTGCTCTGAGACTGGATAGTCTATGATTGATCTCTTGTTTCTTTAGCCTTGGTCCTCTTTGCTCAGGAACTGGAACAGTCTTGCCGTAACTCATCCTGGTTACATGGCTTTTCTGACATATGATGAAGTGAAAGCTCGGCTCCAGAAATTCATTCACAAACCTGGCAGGTCAGTGCCATAAAGCAGAGAGGTTTACTCTGCAGAGTTTTATTCTTTTATGACTTCTGCTGGAATAGAAGATAAATGACCTTGTATTACTTCCTCAGGGGTCAAGATTTTCAATAGGATTGATGTCTGTTTATCAGAGAAATAGACTTATTCAAATTCTGTGATACATATTTATTAAATGTTGTCAAGTCCCTTAAGAATGGAGTTTAGGTGTCCTTTACTTCTGGTCTGGAGTCACTGAAGAAGTTACTCTTTTGGGGGGTACTAGGGATTGTTGAACTCAGCACCTTGCACTTGCTAGGCAAGCACTCTACCACTGAGCTAAATCCCCAGGCCCTGAAGAAGTTACTCTTTTCTTTTTCCTTTTTCCATGTGCCTTTTTTAAAGCTGAGGATTGAACCCAGGGCCTTAGGCATGCTAAGCACAAACTGTCCCACCCAGCTACCCACCAGGCCAGGAAGAAGTTACCCTTAATGGTGTCTTTGATTTTTGTCTCTAGCTTACCTTCTCCCCTAATACCAGTACATATATTAAAACCTTCGTTAATCTTTGTTCTCAGTTACATCTTCCGGCTGAGCTGTACTCGTCTGGGTCAGTGGGCTATTGGGTATGTTACCGCTGATGGGAACATTCTGCAGACAATCCCTCACAATAAACCTCTCTTCCAAGCACTGATTGACGGCTTCAGGGAAGGCTTGTGAGTACCCCGTTCCTGTGTACTACTGGCTAGGATCCTAGGGTCTGTAACACTTCATTCTTGGTTTCTTCTATAGATTAGGGTTCAGAAAACAGATTAGCAGCTTATATTCATTTGACCTTCAGATGCTGTAAGACTTTTGTATGTATGTGTGTATGTATGTATGTATGCATGTATTTTGAGACAGGCTTTCTCTATGTAGTTCAGACTGGCCCTTGAACACACTATGTAGCCCAGACTGGCTTTGAACTCTTGGAGATCGTCCTGCCTCAGCCTCCTGGGCTCTGGGATTACAGGTGTGTGCCACCACACCCAGCTGTTTTTATTTATAGAGAGTCTATAAATGAATTTTTTTTTCTCTGCTGGTTCATTTATTATCATGAGTAAATTTTATCTTTTTTCCAAATACTAACTTGTTTTCAAGTCTATAATAGAACTGTAAATATACAAATAGTAGGGAAACTTTGCCAGGTGTTTTACCTTTTTTTTTTTTGGTTCCAGGGATCGAACTCAGGGCCTTGTGCTTCCTAGGCAAGCACTCTTAACCACTGAGCTAAATCCCCAGCCCCACCAGGTGTTTTACTGGCCTAAATTAGAGTGATAGATGTTCCCAATGACAGTGCCCTCAGTGACCTTAAATACCTTCATCCCAACCTCATTCTGTCAGCAGCTTTTCTTCAGGCTTTTGCAGGGTGTGCTAATATTTATGCCTAAGTTCTTATATATTACAAAATTGCCATTCCTTAGGGAGCTCAAATTATCAGTCAATAAGTACTAGAGATACTGTTGACCAAGTATCAAAAGAGTAGTGTGTTTTAAAGTGATTAGGAAAATCCATTCTCCATTATGTACGTCTCCTAGAGTAGTGTTGGCAGGAGCGCTGCCCTAGATGTCAGAGCATCTAGAAACACCCTGGTAGATGATCTCGGTGGTTTAATTCGCTGCTTGTTACATTACTGTTAAGTGGGTGCCTCTTAGCTTGTTATTACCTGTAAGTAAGGGTATTTCAAGTCTTCGGTCAAAAGCAAATGCAGTTTAAATTAAGCTTTTATGCCTGTGGTCATCTGTTGATTAAAATAGCATTTGGCAAACTTTGGCCCACGGTCCAGCTGTTTTGGTACAGCCTACAAGCTGAGATAGTTACTTCTTTTTAAAGTACTGTTTAAAAAAAGAGAAGACAACATATTCTTACATGGCCTACAAAGCCTAGTCTATTTAATATGGTCCTTTGTAAAAAAAAAAGGTTTGCCAGCCCCTCAGTTAAAAAATAGAGCCCATGGAATTATGTACTGCAGAATATTTTCTTGGAAATGTTGTATGTTAATTCAATTTTCTGAAGTTTTTTAAGACTTAGCTTTATGCTTATACAACATTGTCCTTTTAGAATGGGAGAGTTGCTAGATATCATCTGTCTGTATTAGCAGGCACTGATCCAGGGTGGTTATTCTTTTTACAGTTACTTATTTCCTGATGGACGAAATCAGAATCCTGACCTGACAGGTCTGTGTGAACCGACTCCCCAAGACCACATCAAAGTGACCCAGGTAAGGTTTGTTTTACATTATAGCCATGTTGCTGGTGGTGAGCTTTTGGATATACTTTATGGAATTGACAGGAAAATTTAAGTGATTGGAATACTTAATTTTAAACCATTGACTCCATGAGTGAATTTGAATATGTGTGGTTTCTCTTTAAACCATGCAGCTTAAAATAGGACCAACATTAAATGCTTTCTGGAAAAAAATGGAAACAAAGCTTTTGTAAATAATGAGGGGAAGAGGAATTGAAGGGAGGGGAATGGGAATAAAAGAAGCGACAAGATGTATCAGGTACAGGTACAAATTCCCTATGATGAATGTTACCATTATGTATATCTAAAATATACTGCTAAAATAAAATTTTTAAAAATCACAATGTTGTTACTGTCACATTGGGAGTATGAAGAAATGCAAGGGAAAAAAAATAAATGTTTTCTTAATGAGAGAACATTGACTACGCTTGTTGCATTTTTATTCAAGGAAAACTTGTATAGAAAATAGTCTTCAATTTTCTTGTTAGCATTTACAGCCATTCATTCAAAAATCTTTTAATATTTTTATCAAAGGAACAATACGAGTTGTACTGTGAGATGGGCTCTACCTTCCAACTGTGTAAAATATGTGCTGAAAATGATAAAGATGTGAAGATTGAGCCCTGTGGACATCTCATGTGCACATCCTGTCTGACATCCTGGCAGGTATGGATCCAAACCATGCATTTGCTCAACTGTGTAATCTCCGAAGAATTATTATATATCCTTTACAGATATAAAGGGTGGCCTGGATTGTGAGGAAGGTTAACTAACTCTCTCTCTCTCTTTTTTGGTGCTGAGGATTGAATCCAGTGCCTCCCACGTTCTAAGCTTGTGCTCTACCACTGAGCTATAAGCCTTTAAATTCACTTTTATCTCTAGGAAATGTGCTTAGTAGGTGATTGTTTTAAATACTTTCAGATGCATGTGTTACCAGTTTCCTTTTCCTCTACAGGAATCAGAAGGTCAGGGTTGTCCTTTCTGCCGATGTGAAATCAAAGGTACAGAGCCCATCGTGGTAGATCCATTTGACCCTCGAGGCAGTGGCAGCTTATTGAGGCAAGGAGCAGAAGGAGCTCCCTCCCCAAATTACGATGATGACGATGATGAACGGGCTGATGATTCTCTCTTCATGATGAAGGAATTGGCTGGTGCCAAGGTAAGACTACAATTTAGAATGGCAAAATCTATGATGGGTAAGTGTTCTGAGCCGTGGAGCATTTAATGACATCCAGACTACAAAAGGCAATAGTGTTTGTTTATTAAGCATTTGATATAAGGCAGGTACTGTACTAAACACATTGCTCACAACTCATATAATCTTTACAACAACCTTTGAGTAGGTGTGATTATTATTATCATATGATGATGATGATGATGATGATGATGATGTACCAAGAGAGTGAACCAAGGGGTGCTCTACCACTGAGCCACACCCACTGCCCCCCCCCCCCAATTTTGAGACAGGATGCCCTTGCCCAGGCTGGCCTTGAATTTGCAATCGTCCTCCCACAGCCTCCAGAGTAGCTGAGATTGTGGGTTCACATCACTGTATCCAGCTTATCCTCATTTAACAAATGAAGAAATCAAGCCACAGACAGACATGGTGGCATGCCCCTGTAATCACTGCTGCTCTGGAGGCTGAGGCAGGAAGAGTGCAAGTTCAAGACTACCTGAGCAATTTAATTGAGACACTAGCTCAAAAAAATGTTCTTGTTTTTAAAGGCTGGGGTTGAAGTTTAGTGGTAGAGCACTTGCCTACAATGCTTGAGGTCCTGGGTTCAGTTCCCAGCAACACATGTGCATGTATGCATGCATGCTTGAGTGTGCACACACACATACAGAGAGCGAGAACTAAATAGTAAGAAAAACCTTATTAAAGATAGAAGAGTTGAAATGTGATAGCAAAGAAAGGACCAAATGCTATTACATCAAAGGGAACAGAGTAAAACCAGGTTTTATTCACTAAATCTTAGAGGGAAGGCAGTCCCAAAGATTTTAGTCAATATAGAGCAAATGAAAATATTAATATGCTGTACATTCTCTAGTTTAGAATGTTATAATCCATCCCATGGGATGCCTTCCATGGATACAAAGAGATTTCTTTATATTAGCACCTGCTGCCTGGCTTAAAGTAAGTGCTCAGTAAATACTATACATTGAAAGAATGAATTTTATCTCGTTTATCTCAGTTTATTTTAACCTCTCACTATCATCTCCCTGTTACAGGGTCAGTGATCTGTGACATGAATCTGACTACCTCAATCCTTTGCTTCCCACACTTTAATGACTTTGTATTTCTTAATGAGTTAGTTTCTTCTTTCCAGGCACCTTGCCTGATAAATTCCTTTGCATTTTATACTTTGTGATCCATTAAGCCTAAACCATGTAGAATTTCTGTCTGCCCTCTCTGGTAGTTTTTGTGTGATTTAGCTCAGTCTTCACCTTCCCGGAAACCTTTCCAGTTTGTACCTAGCCTCCCTACCCACAGTTCACATATATTTACACACATGGAGCCTAGGCCTGGCCAAGTTTCTGGGACCCTATGGGTATGTCTGCCATAGAACTTAACACTCTACAGGCCTCAGAGTGTAGCTTTGTGGGAGAGTCCTTGCCTAATATGCACAAGGCCTTGGATCCGATCCCCAGCACTGCAGAAATACAAAACAAAATAAAGAACACCATGAAGTATTTTCTTAAAAGTATTTCCCATTGTACATTTTTAGAAAGGCCATGTCTCATTTATAATTAGCTACTCAAAGTTGAGCACATGATAGTTACTACTTCAGTGTTTGTCATTGAAAACACTTCAAAGCAGAATTTGGTTGCTAGATTAGAGAAGAGTAGTTAAGGAAAACTGGACTGTTGAATGGTGCATTCTTGGCCTGTATGTGTGTTTTTCTTGAGACAAGGTCTTATAGCTCAGGCTGGTCTCAAACTTGGGATCCCCTTACCTCTGCCTCCCAAGTTCTGGGATTACAGGTGTGCTCCATGAGCCTGGCTCATTCTTGGTGTTCTGAAGATGACAATAGTTAGTCTCGGCACTGCCTAACAGGTTCATTGTCAGCCTTTTAAGAGATTCGTTTACTTCGTAAAGCAGTTTCAGATTTTTACTTAGATTACTGTCTGCTCATTCATTAAAGGTTTACTGGCAACTCCTGAAATATTAGGGAAGATGAACAGGAAGATAGAGATAATCATTCATGTGTGTTTATTTGAAATTCAAATGCCCTTTTTCTTTTCTTTGTGGAATTTTATAGACAGGTAACACTCATTGTGCAGCAACAGGCTCTCTTAGTGTAAGAGAGTTCCATCTTTTTGTAGGATGTAACATCTCTTATTATCTCTTTTCTTTCTTTTTTTTTTCTCTTGAGTGCTAGGGATCGAACTCAGGGCCTTGCACTTACTGGGCAAGCGCTCGACCACTTGAGCTAAGTCCCCAGCTCCTGTATCCTTCCTTTCTACTCTGTAGCTTTCTACTATAGTTATTTGAACTTTTTTTTTGAACATTTTTTGCCTCAATTAATATTCACCCTCTGAAGTGATTTTGCTCCCTACTGGGCCAAGTAATATGTGATAGTGTAATTACCTTTGCTTTCTCAGATAACCTTTTGCTTTTCCTGAGACAGTTTTTATTTCCCTGGTTTTCAGTCTGTACCTGAGAGGGGCAAGTTGCGCCCTATCGCAGTAGACTCAGGTGTGCAGTAAGCCCCATTAATCTGCTCTATTAGTAGAGTGGGCAGTGTGATACACAGAACAGATCTGGATCCGTAGCGGGTAGCAGCATCTGGACTGCCTACCCCCCACCCCCAACCCCCGGTCTGGACTGCTTATTTTCTGTACTACATGTTCCTGTCACCTGAGGTGTCCCTTTCATCCCCACAGATAGATGTCATTGCCTCTCCTGTTGAGGTGCCTGTTTCTTGGCTCTGATTCTCTCCTCTTTCTCGTTTTGCTTCCTTGTTTGAATAGAGTGTGTCCTCAAAACAGCTTTCTGTGAAAAGATGAGAAGTAAACCTTTTGAGGTCTTTGATACCTTAAAATGACTTTATTCAACTTCAAAGATTTCTAGGTTGAAAAATATTCAGCTCAGCTTTGAATTGTTATGGCTGCACTGACTTCCAGTTTCTAGTACAGTTTTGCTCTTTGATGACCCCTTTCTCCTTTCTCTCTGTCCCCTAGAAGTTCCTAGAATATTTTTCTTATCTTTGACTTCCTGAAAAACTTACGTGTGTTTTTGGTTGCTTAGTTTGTGTGTGTATGATGCTAGATTGAACCCAGGGCCTTGCTTCTGCTGAGCACTCATGCTGCCACTGAGCTGCAGTCCCCGCCCTGTGGCTGGTTGATCTGCTAGGGGTTTGTTTTCCCTCCCTGGGCTGAGTATGCAGGGAACCGTTTCTATATATGTAGCTGATTCATGTCCCTCAGATCTTGGAGTGTTCTTGTATAATTTCTTTGATTTCTTCTTTCATTTGTCTTTTTCTCCTTTTCTGGAATGTTGCTATATGTTGGGATAAAAGAACATTGCGGAGATCAGTTATGTTGAGCTGTGAATTGAAGAATACAATTAGTTCAACCCTGTGCACTTAAGGAATGAGAGAAAGGGAGATGAATGATGGGCAGAGAGGGCTTTCCAGATCTGGAAGCAGCTCAAGGTTGGAAGCACCGCAGAGACAGCCTGACTAGAGCAGCAGTGATGTCTCTTAGGGAGGCGCGGCAGACAGGGAGACCAGGTTCCAGAGACCTGGGAGAGCCAGGCATGGGAAATTGGAATTGCTGATCACTTCTAAGTTACTGAGTGTTTTAAGGATCACTAAGCTGATAGTTGTAAGGAAAAGAATTTGGTGAGGTAGGAAACTGTAATCATGGGGGATTGGTAGAAGATTATGTTAATAAATCAAGGATGAGCTGGTAAGTACAATGAAAAGGAGGATATGGAAGTGAGGTTTCTTTTAGGGAAATATTGACAAGATACAATTACTGGCTAGATACTGATGAGATGAATAATTTTCGACTTTCTTAATCCTTGGTGTTTAGCTGAATTTTCTGGTGAGGTGGAGCCCATTTTCATAAGCAGGAGTAAAAGGACATAGCTAATGATGAGGGCTTTCTGTTTCCTTAGTCATCACCCAGCACCAATGATAGCACTAGGTTTGGGGAGGGTTGTTTTTCTGTCTCTTGCATAAAGTGCTTATAATACACAATTTGCCTGCATTCGGTCATGTGGCTTCCTGTTGGCAATATAAATGCAAAGTAGCATTGTATATGAATTACCATTGCCTGGCAGCTTACTTCAGCAAGCTTATCTCAGCTCTTCCTCACCCTGTGATAGGCAGGGAAGTGGAAAAGCTTATACATGCATTTGTCTCTTCCAATTGGGTGCCTCATTTTTATAATGCAAATTGTCAGAAAACTATAAATCCTTTGAAATAAGTTATCTGTTAGGAAGGACTCAAGATGCATTTTAGTGGTATTGTTGATCATTTTCCTCTTACAAAGCTCTTTATCATAATAACTCAAGAAAATTTATCATTATTGATTTCTTTCCTTATTCTGCCTCCTAAACATTCTCCTAGTTAACTTGTTGAGAGGTTAATATCTGCTTTTTTCTTTTTATATGGGTTTCTATTTTGAATCGTTTTTGGGGGTGCTCAGGATTGAACTCAGGGCCTCATGCTTGCTAGGCAAGCACTTTATCACTTGAGCTAAATCCCCAGCCCCTCCTCTATTTTTAATCTTGAAAAGATTTTTTCTTTCCAATGTTGAAGGGGCAGAAAATTTTTATAGTTTTTTTTTTTTTTTAATTGTGAGCTGGGAAGTTTTTTGTAGCCCTGCCTATCTGGATGTACCTACAGCTTGCAATCTGCATGATAGCTCTGGGATTGAGAGTGCCCTCTTATGGTGACATAAAAGTAGTTCAAGACTCAAGTTTCTGAGATTTTAGAGTTTGTACAGCCCTGAGTCTCCATCCAACACTATATTCAGCTTTTGCATAGTATTTGCTGTTTCTAGCCTTAAAAGGATCTGAAAGCTGCCAGTTTCCTAACAAGAGTAACCTGTTAAATTTCACTGATGCTAGGTGGAACGGCCCCCTTCTCCATTCTCCATGGCCCCGCAAGCTTCCCTTCCCCCAGTGCCACCACGGCTTGACCTTCTGCAACAGCGAGTATCTGTTCCTCCAAGTGCTTCTGGTGTAGGAACTGCCCCCAAGGTACAGCATTAGCCACTTCTTCAGTTTTCTGTCCTTTTGTTGTGCATTAGTGGGTTGTGATAGATTTGCTTCATCTTGCTTCCTTCCACAGGCTGCTTCTGCCTCCCTTCATAAGGACAAGCCATTGCCAATACCTCCCACACTTCGAGATCTTCCACCTCCACCCCCTCCAGAACGACCATATGCTGTTGGAGCAGACACTCGACCTCAGAGACGCCCCCTGCCTTGTACACCAGGCGATTGTCCATCCAGGGACAAACTGCCCCCTGTACCCTCAAGCCGTCTTGGGGACTCATGGTTGCCCCGGCCAATCCCCAAAGTACCAGTAGCTACTCCAAGCCCCAGTGACCCCTGGACCGGAAGAGAATTAACCAACCGGCATTCACTTCCATTTTCATTGCCCTCACAAATGGAGCCCAGAGCAGATGTGGCTAGGCTTGGAAGCACGTTCAGTCTAGATACTTCCATGGTGAGTCCCAGTTTTGAAATTAGGCTATTAACACATATTCGTGGATGGCATTTTATGGGTCAAGTTTCATGATAGGTTTTGTACAGAATTCAGAGATAATGTAACAGAAAGTCCCCTCAGCAAGTCTGTAGGTTGGTCTGAGGATGGATTTCAGTGGTAGAATGCTTGACTAGGATGCACAAGGCCCTGAACTCCATCCTAAACACTGGAGGAAGAAAAAAGCACGTTAACAGGACAAATAAGGCAGTTTGTAAGTATATCAGTAAGTGTCCTGTATAAATGCCATGAGTAATATAAATAGAAACCCTTTTTACGTTTTAGAGAAAGGAGAAATTCCAACTAGAGCAATTGTGAGGGCTCTATGAAAAAAAGGCATCTGAATCTAAGAGTTCTTTGAAAGGTAGATGCAGGGCTTTTGTTTGTTATGGAATACAGGATCACAAAAAGTATTACATGCCTAAGTCATAGGAATATTAGAGTCCAAGTGCAGTTTTAAGAAAGATCAGAGCCACCAAGATGCACCATGTATAGGTACAGAATAAATGTAATGAATGTGATCAATGTATGTAGAATGTACCAATACATGCTCTTGGTTTAAAATAAATAAAAAAAAAAAAAAAAAGAAAGCTCAGAGCCACATTGACAGAGTGCGTAAGGTATATTATGAGACGATGAGTAGAGATTTTGTATATCAGAGCAGGAGAAAGGGATAGAAAGGAATAGTACACTAGATTATCCCCTCAAAAAAGAATTTGAATTTATTTGGTAGGAAATGGTGAATATTTGAAGATTTTAAGTTAGTGGAGTGAGATGACCAAAATGGTGAATTGAAGAAATTAATAGTAATATGCAGAATAGATTAGAAAGAATAGATTGCATGGGGCTGGGGATTTAGCTCAAGTGGTAGAGCACTTGCCTAGAAATCACAAGGTCCTGAGTTCAATCCCCAGCACCAAAAAAAAAAAAAAAAAGAAAAAGAAATAAAGAAGTAGAATAAATTGAAGAAGGATAGGAAAACAGTAGGGATGGGGGAAGATTTCTTCTTTTATGAGTTCTGGGTGCACACAACAAAAATTTTTGACTTCATAAAGCTTATATTCTTAGTGGGAAGACGAAGGAAAATAAACAGGTACTGTACATAGTATGTGCACATTGATGAGTGCTGTTGGAGATGAACCACTTAAAGAAAGGTCTAAGAGCTGGAGTTGGGGTGGACAGTACAGAAGAGATGGGGTGTGACTCAGCAAAGAGCTGAAGCAATAGGGAGAGTGAACCGTGTTTATCCTGAGGGAAGACCCTTCTGAAGTGGAGGGTGAGGAAGTGAGAGTCTCTGAACAGAAGTGGGCTGCCCCTTTAGGTGGAGCCTTTAGAGAGTACAAAACATATTGATTCAGACTTAAAAGCAGTCAGGAGGAGGGTAAGACAATGAGAAATCACACACATACATACTGAACATTTGAATCTGGCTAACTAGGGACATTTGAATTTGAGATGAACCTTTGAGGGAATTGACAAGTAGGTAGTTGAAAATCTGAGGAGGAAGTGGAATAGGAAGGCTGAAGTTGAGGAATGTTACAGCACTCGGATATTTCCATTTAAGTGACACGTGTGTGATAAGGCAGTCTAATTAGGGAAAGTGGCTGTGACTTTTGGTGGTAGCAACACAGAATGACCATTTTGAGTTTGGGTATAGATTATTTAAGCTGGAAATGGTGTTTGTATAGATAACTAATTTACTCAAATTTTTCTAGTATTAAAATAAACAGGAAAGCCCATTTCCTTGGCCCTTTCTAGATCTCTGTCTTCCTGACCCGAAGTCTGAAAATTTTTCAGAGCTAGAAGGCACAGTGTTGTCAGAAGTCATAGCTGTTAGGGTTAGCATTGCCAGCGAGGTCTGTGTCAGTATTAGTGTTCTTGTGATTTTGAATAGGTTAAGAGGAGATACTTAGCTGTGGTAAGGAGGTTCTTTTCAACACATCTCCTTACTTTGCAGAATGTGAATAACAGTCCATTAGCAGGTCCAGAGTGTGAGCACCCCAAAATCAAACCTTCTTCATCTGCCAATGCCATTTATTCTCTGGCTGCCAGGTAAGTTTACTAAAGTTGCATTTCATTTGGCGAAGTTGGTACTTTTAAATACTTGATTTATAGAAAATTTAGGAAATTTGGCAAAGGAGAAAATAAAAGTTGATCTGTATTTGTATATGTAGTAGTCATTTTATGTTTTGAAATGTTTCCTTCTCTTCTTGTTTCTGTATGCATGTTTATAAATCAGTCCTGCTGGGGCTTGTCGAGTTTATTAATCTTTTCAAAAAAGCAATTTTGGTTTTGTGATTTTTATTCTTATTGGGTATTTGCTTTCTGTTTAATTGCTATTTGCTCTTTATTCTTCCAACTTTCTTTAGACTTAATTTGCTATTTTTCCAGCATCATAAGATGGAAGCTCTCTTAGTCTACTTGAGCTGCCATAACAGAATACCATGAACTGGGTGATTTTAATCAGCAGGAATTCATTTCTTCACAGTGCTCGGGGCTGCAAGTCTGGGAGCAGATTGCCAGCAAGGCCAATTTCTAGGAGGGCCTCTTCCTGGCATGTGGGCAGCTGCCTCCAGTGCATGGGTGAGGCAGAGTGAGTGACAGCTCCAGGCTATCTTCTTATAAGGACATGGATCCTGTCCTGTCAGGACATCATACTGACCTCATCCAGCCTTAATTTAATATCTCCTGTGAGTGGCTCCATCCCCAAACATAGCCAGACTGGGCGTTAGAGCTTCAACATAGGATTTCGGGTGCACACAAATATCAGTCCATAAAACATACTTAGCTGCACTGACAAATTTTTCTTTTTTTGGTGCTGGGGATCGAACTCAGGGCCTTGCACTTGTGAGGCAAGCACTCTATCACTGAGCTAAATCCCCACGCCTGCACTGACAAATTTTGATGTCATGTTTTCATTATCATTCACTTAAAATACATGCTTTTTCCATTTATGATTTCTTTGATGAGTTATTTATGAATTGCCTGATTTAAACATTTGAGGATTTTCTGCTTATCCTGTAAACTGCTTTCTGGCTTCATTCCAGCATTTTTCTTTGTTTGTTTGTTGTTTTCCTATACTTGGGATTGAGCCCAGGGTCTTCACACTGAGCTATATTCCCACACCTGCCCCCCGCTTTAAGTTTGAAACGAGATCTCACTAAGTCACTGAGTTGCCCCAGCTGAACTCAGACTTGCAGTCCTCTTGGTCAGTTTCCCAGAGTGCACCACCATGCCCAGGAAATCCATATTTTTTATTCACAAGTTTATGGTAAAACCCAGTAATATGTACCACCCTCATCTCAAAAATGTGTGTTCTGCAATTGCTGGATATAACATTCTATATATGTCAGTGAGGTCAAGTTTATTAATTGTGTTCAAATCTTCTGTCTCAGATTTTTAAAAACCTTCCTGTTCTGTCAGATAACTGAGAGGACTGTGTTGAGTTCTGTGAGTTTCCCTTTTATTCTTTTTAGTTCTGTCCATTTGTCTTCTATGTGTGTTAGCCTGTGGTAGTTAGGTTAATAGAAATTTAAAATTACTGACTAAAGCTTACTAAATTGTAAGCTTTATATTATCATGAAATGTATACTGTAGTTCTGCTTCTTACCTTAAGACCGCTTCGTCTTATATTAAAATGGTTACTTTCAACCTTTCTCTGTCCTTATATTGAAGATATATCTCTCATAAGCAGTGTATACATGGTGGGGATTTTTCCCCTATAAATCTAATCTGACAGTCTTGGTCTTGAAGAAATTGAATCATTTGGTCCTACTCTTTTCCCCATTTTCCCAATATTTGTAATAGTTACCCTAGAAATTCCAGTGTGTGCCCTTGGTTAGAGTGTACTTTATCTTTATTGATTGATTGATTGGGTTTTTGAGACAGGGTCTTATTTTTATTTTATTTATTTATTTATTTATTTATTTATTTATTTATTTATTTATTTTGGTGCTGGGGACCAAACTCAGGGCCTTGTGCTTGCAAGGTGAGCACTCTAACCACTGAGCTAAATCCCCAGCCCCTATTTTTTTGAGACAGGATCTCCCTATGTAGTTTTGGCTAACCTTGAACTCACTATGTAGCTCAGGCTGGCCTCAAACTCATGGCATTTCTCCTGCCTCAGTCTCCTGGGTACTAGGATTACGAGCGTGTACCACCACACCCAGCAAGACTGGCTTTTGCTATGTATTCCAGTCTGGCCTTGAACTTGCTTTGAAACCCAACTTTCTATCCTTTTGCCTCAGCCTCCCAAGTGCTGGGATTATAGGCGTGCACAACTATGCGTGGCTCAAGAACTTCATTTAGTATGTGCACACATGTGTGGTTAGTGCATCTTCTATCGTGGATTCAAGAAATTAACTCTTGGTCCTAATCTCGTTCCTTTAGTGTGTGTGTATGGTTCTCAGCAGTTTTACTATAATTCCTATGTTGTTTATCCTTTTTGGGGGGGTTGGTGCTGGGGATCAAACTTAGGACCGTGTGCTTGATAGGCAAGTGCTCTACCACTGAGCTAAGTCCCCAACCCCTCTATCCTTTTTAAAGTTTGTAGAATTTATTAAATTTGTGCTTTGATCAGTTTTAGAAAACTCTCAGCCACTATTTCTTAAAATAATGTCTATTTAAATAGTGCAGTGTCTCTTTCCCTCCTGGGACTCTAATTTCCTGAATGTCAGATCTTTTCACCATGTCTTCTTATAACTTGTATGCTTGTGTCTGTGTTCTCCATTCCTCTCTCTCTAACTCTGAATAGTTTTTACTACAGCATATTCTAGTTCCCTAATATTCTCTTTTGCTGTTTCTAATCTACCCTATCTAATCCAGCTGTTTTAGCTCATTTGGGTTTTTTTTTGTGTGTGTGATACTAGGTATTGAGGACTTTCATGCTGAGCTACATCCCCAGTCCCCCCCACCCCCACCAGCCCTTTTTTGAGACAGTGTCTCACTATGCAGTTCAGGCTGGCCTTGATTTCACTATCTGGCCCAGGCTAACCTTGAACTCACAGCAACCCTCCTGCCTCAGCCTCCTGAGTGTTGGGATTACAGGCAAGCACCACCATGCCTGGCTCCCTAGCCCTTTAAAAAAATTTTTTTTTCTGAGACAGGGTCTTGCTAAGTTGCCCATATAACTCAAATTTGCAATCCCCCTGCCACAACTTCCCACAGCACTGAGATTATAGGCATATACTATCACACCCAGCTACTGTTTTTTTAAATTCTAGAGTTTCCATGTGATTTTAAAATTTATTGGTTCTAATTCTCTAACAAAACTCTCCATTTTCCTTTTTTATTGAACATACAATTATTTTAAAGGCCATATCCGATAGCTCTGCCTCTTCAGCTTTGGCAAGACAGCTACAATATCTGTTCAGCTCCAGTTGCTTGCTACTGTGTCCTTGACTTCTCATCATCTGGTCCTCTGAATAAACAATTTAGGGATTAGCGAGAGCTCTAGGGAATTATAGGCAGAATTTCAGGCCTGCTTCTCTACTGCACCCTTGTCTACAATTTTTGGCCCTCCATGTTGTGGTTGTCATGGTTCCTCAAAATTCCAGTTTCTCTCACTAGTGCATTGAAGACTACTCAAACTCCAAGTTTACTACCCCTGAGGGGGACCTTACTTCAGTGTATTCTCCTTCTGTCTTGGATCTTGGCCTTCGGATCCTGGCTGCTTGACTGCTCTCCAGTTCCATTTTTGTTTTAAAATATATATTGCCAAGTGCTTGGTGAGGCAGGCATGGTGGCACGCACCTGTAATCCTAACCCTCAGGAGCCTGAGACAGAAGGATCATCGCAAGTTCAAGAACCAGGTTGGGTGACATAGTGAGTTCAAGGCCAGCATGGAACTACGTAGTGTGACCCTATCTCAGAAAAAAAAAAAGCTTGGTTTATGCTTTTTTTTTCCCCTTTGGTGCTGGGGATTGAACTCAGGGCCTTGAGCTTGCTAGTCCTCTAACCACTGAACTAAATCCCCAGGCCCTAAAAAAAAAAAGCTTGGTGAGGAGACATGTATATTTTTTTGAACTTCATCAACATTGTTTGTTTTGCAGTGCTGAGGGTGGCACCCAAGGCCTTGAGCATCATAGGCAAATGGTCTCCCATCAAGTGACACCACAAGCCCTAAATTTTGATTGACCTTTTAATGATCCCTTTTTCTTTTGAAAGTAATAAGCTTTAGAGATGTAGATAAGCAACACTGAAGAAATAAGAGCTATCAGTATTTTTCCTACCTAAGAGCCACACAGTAGTTGTTGTCAGTTGGATAATGTTCATTGCTATTTGTATGTGTATGGAGCCGGGCCATCAACGCTGTTTTTCACTAGGAATATTTGAGCATCTTTGCTGGTCATTGCATATTCTTCTACTATAGTGATTTTCAGATTATTTCAGATAATTGTAAAGCAGTGTGACTGACTTGCATGGAGCCCCAGTGTGTAAAGTAGATAAGGTAGATCCATGGTGGCAGAAGCAAGAGTAGGCCACAGCCTCTGAGGTCCTGATCAGAACCTCTAACAGATGGAGTTGGTTTCAGGTATGTTACTGTCCATGGGGCTGAAAGCTTATCCAGTATATTGTTATTTAATATTTTAGGTTATTTATATTTCTATAGCTATATAAGAAAGTAGCCATTTATTTCCTTGCACCTTTGCAGACATGTGGTGTTTTCTCTTAGTTTGAGTTGTTTCCCCTCTGTGAAAATTACAAACATAAAATTGAACACCTATGTACTTACCTTCTGGATTTAACTATTAGTATTAGCATTTTGTCGTACTGTTTTATGACACAGTATCTGTACTTCATCTTTTATCAATCTCTCTTGCTTGTTTGACATGTTTCATAGCAAATCATAGTACCTCTCTTTCTCATAATTTCAGCCAGCATGCATTGCGTAAGTCTTTTTTTTTTTTTTTTTTTTTTTTTTTTTTTTTTTTTTTTTTTTTTTTTTTTTTTTTTTTTTTTTTTTTTTTTTTTTTTTTTTTTTTTTTTTTTTTTTTTTTTTTTTTTTTTTTTTTTTTTTTTTTTTTGGTGCTGGGGATTGAACTCAGGGCTTTGCACTTACTAGGCAAGCATGCTACCACTTGAGCTAAATCCCCAGCCCCCAATTGCATAAATCTTAAATGGGTATTTGCTGAATTTTAACAAAGCATATGTATAGGTAATTTTTCAGTGATGGCAGTAATGTCTAAACTAGGCACAGTACCCCTGTATTCCTACCTCTTTAGGAGTCTAAGGTGGAAGGGTTGCTTGAATCTAGGGCTTTTAAGACCAGCTTGGGCAACATAGCAAGAACTCATCTCACAAAAACAAAGTCAAGTCATACAAGAAATAAACTCAAGTGAAATATAGAGGACTGTTGTGTTCTGTGTTGAGTTTCGTTTTATAATAAGCATCTGTTGCTTTTGTACTCAAGAAAACGGAACATTAAGTGAATACAGAGAGACAAACAAGTGTAAGAAGTAATCCTTGTAGAGTATACCAAATACCTGAAAAAGTATAAAGAGGAAGGGAGGAGAAACACTCAGAAATTCACACTCCTAGAAGCAATTTGTGTATGTTTCCTTGACAGTCATTGGTGTTTAAGAGTCTCCTTTCGTGGGGCAGGTGGGAGAAGTATTGTTTCAGAAGCTTCTTAAGTACAGCCCCAGTGCTTGGTAGAGCACTTGTCCAGCGTGAGCCCTGGGTTTGGGCCCCAGCATTGTGAAATAAACCAAACACCAACTGCAATAGGAGGCAGAACACTGGGATCTGGTTCCAAAATTGATACATACTATCAGATTATTTTTTTCTCTCTTTTTGATTTTTCTTGCAGAAAATATTGAGGAGAAAAGGATTTTATATTTTAAGGTAATATATGAGAAAGGTTTTGAAAACTGTATGTTCTCTGAAAGCACAGGTAGATTTTAGAATGGAATTTGGTGTACATTCTTAGTGTACTGTCAGAAAGCTACCTGCTATTTCTTCTTTCAAACCCAATGACAGAAAAACTAGGATACAAAAAAGGGGGAGGGAGTTGGGGATTTTAGTGCAGTGGTAAAACTCTTGCCTAGCAAGCACAAAGCCCTGAGTTCCAGCACCCCCGGCAAAAAAAGAAAAAAAGAAAGAAAAACTAGGATACTAGTTCTAAAATTGGGAAATATAATGAAACTGACTGGAGGTTGGGACCAGCTGGCATCAGCTGCCTAACCCATCGCAACACATTTCAAGCATAATTGCCACACCTCTAGTCAGCTGAAAGTGGAATTTTAGTTGGTATGCTTTTTCTTAGTTACCTTTCTTGGTTAGTAGAAATACATAATAGTTCCTAGGAGGTATGTATTTTGTTTTGCGGAATTTGAGTTGTATCTGTTTTGAAGTTGCCTATTTCATACTCGAAAGTTTTCCAGCTTAATTTTTTCTATTTTTTTATTCCTCATCTTGCAGGCCCCTTCCAGTGCCAAAACTGCCACCTGGAGAACGGGGTGAGAGTGAGGAGGATACAGAATATATGACTCCCTCTTCTAGGCCTGTGGGGCTTCAAAAGCCAGAGCTGAAACGGCCTTCCGAGACAACCCAGAGTTCACGGTAGGTTCGCAGTAGCCCTGTGTAGGGCCAGATAACGTTTATGTGACTGATTCACGTAAAGGCTTGCTGCTTGCACACACAGTTACCCAGCTGGAATTAAAGCAGAAAGATAATTCTTTCTAGTCCCTAATGCTTACATCTCTTGTACTTGTAAGAAGCTCTGCTTGTGTTTTCTCAGGTTCACAGTAACCATCAGAATACATACATCTATAACTTGTCCCAAGAGGCAATGTTATAACATTTCTTAGTGGTAGTGGCCCAAGAAGAATATGTTCCCGAACTGAGGTCTAGTGTAGTTGTGAAGTTTATAGGTAACACTTAGTAAATTTATAGGTAACACTTCTGATTCTGAAGATCATTGTGCCACTTTCTTTCCGGTTCAGAGCGGGTGATTGTGACCAGCAGATTGACAGTTGTACATATGAAGCAATGTATAATATTCAGTCCCAGGCACCATCTGTCACTGAGAGCAGCACCTTTGGTGAGTAGCCCTCTCTGCTGTTTAAAAAATTGTCGATATGCCATAGGAATAACCCTGAAACATTTGGCTAATGAGATAGCGTGGCCAAAGGAGAAAATCATTGTCAGTAATCTTTGGTAAAATATCTTCGATTCATGGGCAGGATGGCCCCTTCCCCTTTTATTTCCTTTTCATACAGCTTGTTCCTTTTGTGCTTTTTCATCTTCCCAGGCCTGGAGACATTTGTGTTACATGGCCTGGACATGCAGTCCTGCCAGCTCTCTTTTATTCTCGTTGCATTGATGAAATTCTTTCGTGCGTGGTTGGTGCATGCTCAGTTCCCATGATGACAAGCTTCCTGAGTTGAAAGTTCAAGAAGCTGCACACACAGGGCCCCTTCGCTACTCTCCTGAGGTGAAATGTAGACAGAAGTGCTATCAGGTGGCACTTGAATCTTTGCCACTGAGAGGTGGCTGTTAACCTTGGCAAGAGTAACCTTTGACACATTCCACAAGAGAGCTGCAGGTTTGGCACAGATGTTATTTTCTCTTTCTTTGATTTCCATCTACATGGTCTCATATGGTATTTGGTCCCCAGTAGGCACTAACTGGAGTGGAGTAAATGGTTGTATGCATGCGAGAATGAATGGATGCCCCTGGACTGCTGAGGGCTGTTAGAAGGTGAGGTATGTCAGAAGAAGGTAACTTGCCACCATTTCTCCAGGTGAAGGAAATTTGGCTGCAGCTCACAGCAACACTGGCCCTGAGGAATCAGAAAACGACGATGATGGCTATGATGTCCCTAAGCCACCAGTACCAGCTGTCCTGGCCCGCCGAACTCTCTCAGACATCTCCAATGCCAGCTCTTCCTTCAGCTGGTTGTCTCTGGATGGTGATCCCTCGACAAGTGAGTCTGGAAGCTGACTTGCACTTGACCGGAATGCTGTCTGCTCCTAATTTATACTGAAAGAGATGACCTCCTCTCGTGGTACAGAATTGTACTGGTGGCACAGGAAAGCTGCTCCTAGGTCCCAGATTACGAAGTCAAACTGTGGTCAAACTCTTCAGACTTGGAAATCAGGCGGTCCGTAAACTATGGCTCTTCCCATGCTGGCTAGATAGGGTTTCGAGATCTTCTGAGTATCCCTATGACCGTGGTTTAAGCCAGTGGTTCAGACTTTGCATTCCTCTCCTCTGGACTCTGTCCAACTGGGAAAGAAGCAGGCTGGGCTGGAACGCACACGGAATGAGCCTGGAGCCAGCCTGCATTGGGCCTGGACTGCTGGGGGCTGCCATTCTTGCACCTGTGGCTGCCTGGTAGGACAACAGGCAGAGTTGCTGTCACTTTGGAAATTAAAGACAGCCTTCAGGACAGCTGGTGAAAAGATCTCCAGCATCCAGTTGCCCAAACAGGCAGTGATCTCTACCCATCCTGGGTTAGTGCTTCTGTATTACAATTTAGGTTTTTTTCTGTACCTTATTTGTAGAAGGAGGAGTTTAGTATCTTCTGATCCCTCAGAATTAAAAAAAAAAAAAATCCAGATGATTATGTTATGAAAATTTGTCAGTGTAAGAGGTGATGCAGATGTTACGTGTTTATCATAGCAACAGATACTGTGAATAGAACAGGTGTGTGGTATATTTAGAAGATGGCTCCTACTGTGATGAGGAGGAAGCTAGATCCAAAAGCCCTTGAACCTCTAAATCCTAGCCTTGTGACAGGAGGTCAACCGCGTTGATATTACCACATTGTTATTATATTACTGCCACTAAATGAAGATTTCCCCCACATTCGCCCCAATATTTTCTTCGCTCTTTCTTCTAGACCTTACTGAGGGTTCCCAAGTTCCTGAGCGGCCCCCGAAACCATTCCCGCGGAGAATCAACTCTGAACGGAAAGCAGGTAGCTGTCAGCAAGGTGGTGCTGCCATGGCCACCCCTGCCGCCACCCCATCACCGCAGCTCTCCAGTGAGATCGAGAGCCTCATGAGTCAGGGCTACTCCTACCAGGACATCCAGAAAGCTTTGGTCATTGCCCACAACAACATTGAAATGGCCAAAAACATCCTCCGGGAATTTGTTTCTATTTCATCCCCTGCTCATGTGGCCACCTAGCACATCCCTCCCTGCCACGGCTACAGAGAATTCAGGAGCTGGGCTCTTGAGGAGTACCTGGGAGGGCAGAAGCTCCTCTGGGGACTTCGCGGAGGTCCTCCCCTCTCTGTGGGCATCACACCGTGGTCCCAAGATTTCAAAGCAGTGGAATGAAAATGGAGCAGCTAATGTGTTTTATTATTGTATTGTTCTTGAAGGTGTCCTTCAGTCCCGGCTTGGAGAGTGTGGATTTTTATTACATGGTAGCCTACCTGGGGAACAGTCCAGAAAGCAGTAGAATAAGTATCGTGCTGTAAACCCTAATTGAAGACTTAAGATTTTCCTTGGTTAAGGATGTGTTCATGTCTGTCTGTCTGTCTGTCTGTGGTTTTGTGTCCTGTGATTATAAGATTATCCTGCTGTGTGTGTTAATCCCAAGTGGGGAATTAACGCAAGAGGTTCAGGAATGAATCTTTCAAAGACTTCCATCTACTGTGGTATTCCACCCAACCCTAGTGTGTATTACAAGTTCAGCACTCCCTTTTGGCTTAGATTGTCATGTGTGTAGCTAAAGTCTTATATTTTTAGAACACTCTCCTGCCCTTTACCCTGTCAGCCCACCCTCAGTGTTCTGTCACTGGCAGTGGGCTTCCTGTGACCAGCCTTAGTGAACCCAGGCGCTCATGGGAGGTTCTGTATTATGTACAGTGGTGTTGGTTTGTTTGGTAGAGATAGGTAAGAGAGAAAGTACTGTTGCTACGTCATTGTAGACATGTTTGATACTAGCAGCTAACACTGGTCACTCCAAAGTGTTGTTCTATAGGAACATTGAATTTGTTAAAATAAGATGTTTGAATTATCCTAATTATATAATGACTGATTTGAGATAGAGGCCTTCAAATACATTCCATGTCCTCCCCAGAAATTAGTCTGTGGGAGTCCGTTGCCTTGATGCCAGGCATGCGTTCTGGTATAGGTCATGAGTCTTTCTACCAAATGGGAGGAGGTGAACATGTTTCCAGTATGACTTTCTGGCCCAAACACCATGAAGCTTTTAGAATGTTTCATTTATATGCTATTTAGATGCACAAAATAGACAATAAGGATTTATCTGTTCAGTTTTTCTTTCCAGTTAAACAGTTTCAGCTTATATGGGTATCTTCTTTTTGAACATGAGCTAGATTAGATCTTCAGAAATGACTTTTTATTTGCCCTTTAAAGAATGGGGATGTCACTGGTGGTAGCACAGCATTTTGGTGATACTTAACATCTTTTTAGTGGTGGTACTGCCTGGTGACATGGTTTTCTCTTGTGCCTGGGGGTTGGGGAATAGAATGTCGCTTTGCTCCCTTTCCTGCCCTTTGGGTTCCATGTATGCTCTGTTTTTTACGATAATTAGACATCACTCGTTGAAATAATTACTCTGGTCAAAGACAATATGGGAGAAGGGTGGCAGTGTGTGAAATTGTAAGTTCATGAAGAAGACTTAGAGTCTGCTTGGGAAACCCACTTGTCAGTTCTGTAGATGCTGCTGCGTGGTCCCTGAGATTGACTTCATTCTCTATCTGGAGTCTTTTACTGACTTCCCTAGCCGTGTGCACTCCTTCTCCTTGTCGGAAGCAAGGTGGCTGTCTGAGAAATTACCTTCCTCAGGATCTGGTCCAGACAAAAATGATTCTCCTAAAGGCAGCTTTCTTTCCAGTCATGTCATCCTTGGAACTAAAACCCTTTCTAAGTCTTCTCATGGTGTCCATCTACTCCATGATCTTCGTGTTTTTATCCTCTTGCCTCAGAGCTATATATATTCCCAGAGCAGACAGTGCAGGACCTTGTGACAACTCGCTGTGGTTACCGAGGGCCATCTCTTGTCTCCACCGCAGGGGAAGAAAAGCGTAGCTACTAGTATAGTGCCCTCTCCCCCAGGGTGGCAGGGGAAGTGGCAGCAAATAGGAAGCAGTACCCTAATGTCCGCTTCTAAAAGCTGGTAGCATTCAGTCTTGCATTTTATTTAAATATTAAAGGCCTAGACAAAGAACTAAGAAAAGAAAAACAGTAGCTGTTTCCAGGGCTATCCAGATTATAATAATTTTCTCTGTAGGTGTTACCTGTAGTTTGAAAATCTGTCAAGAAAACAAAGCTCAGGCTGAGGGTTTTTTCCTTCCTTTCCTGAGCCATGCATGTGGCTCTTCAGTCAGCCTGACACTGACAGTTCAGGTCCCCTTGTTGAGCATGTGTACACTGATGGCTTGGGTAGTGGTGTGTCAGGTGACCGTCTGCAGACGTTCAAGGTTTTGGACCATCGCATCACAGCCATTCCCCTGATTGGCGCTCTGAGGACACGTCAGGGTATGGCCTGAAGTTCCAGGCAAGCCTTAGGAAGGTCATCAAACAGCTCTTGTTTAGAGGATAGTCTCAAAACGTGAATTTCTTATATTTTCCTTTGACAGAGAGAGGCATCTGTTCTTCATTTCATTTGTATTCCAATTTCTTTCTTTTTTTTTTCTTTTCTTTTGTGCATGTGTGTGGATGGTGGTGGTGGTGGTACTGGGGATTGAACCCAGGGTCTTTGCATTGAGCTACATCCCTACTATCCCTTTTTTAAAATTTTGAGATAGGGTCTAAGTTGTGCAGGCTGGCTTGAATTTGGAATCATCCTGCCTCAGGCTCCTAGAATGCTGGGATGTTGGGATTACAGGTATGTCGTGCTGGGCTGGGTTTATAATCCAATTTTTAATTCTTTGTCCCTTGCTCTGAATTTAACTAAAATTGCCATTCATGAACAGGCTTTATTTTGAGTTTTGTTGTTTTGGGCAGGACTGGGCTCACACCCCTCCTAATTACAAATGGTTGATCAGGAAAACCACTTTAGTGTTTCTTTTTTTTTTTTTTTTTTTGCAAATTCATTAGGCTATTTTATTAACCCAATTTCCTGTTTTCCCCATGTTTGTTGTGTGTTGCTTTGCATAACTTGCCTCACTGCTAGGTTGCTGTCCTGCAGTTGCCCCTTCCACACTCCTGCTAAAGTCGAAGTTCTTAAAGTAGAAAACGTGTGGGCTGTATAACATACCTCTCTTTAGTTAAATAGTAGACTGAGCAGCTCATCATCTCAGCATTTATCTGTTAATATTTATTTAAGTACGGTAGTGATCTCTAGCTGGGCTAGCCGTTCCCTTCTACCAGCCCTGTCTCTTTCCCCAGCCCTACCCGACAGAGTCAGCCATTCTTCCAGTCTCCTTCCCTTCTACCGGACTCATCACCAGGGCTCAAGATATGGGACAGTACTGTTTATATCATTCAGCTGTTTTTTTGGATTTAAAAATTGGAGGTGGAGAAGGATTGCTATTATTCACACTTGAAATAATTATTTACTGGCTGGGGAATTTAGCTCAGTGGTAGAGTGCTTGCCTTGCAAGTACAAAGCCCTGAGTTCGATCCCCCGCACCAAAAGCCAAAAAAAAAACCACAAAAAACAATTTTTTTTGTGTGTGGGTGCTGGGAATTGAACTCAGGGTGTTACACTTCCTAGCCAAGCACTCTACCACTGAGCTAAATCCCCAACCCCTTACAAATCAATTTTTACAACACAACTTGCTTGCAAACTAAGGACCAGCTACATATTCCCTTTAAGGTACATTTAACAAAATCTAGTCTTTTCTGGTAAGTGACCGGCAGTGTATTTATTAGTGCAGAATGTTCTCCTACCTCACATCATGAAAGTCAGACCGTTATTGACCTTCCCAAACTTCCCTTCTTGTTCGTTGGCCTTTTTGACTATGAATGACCATTGTCTGCTGGATAACAATATTCTGACAGTTGGTCTAGCTGTAGCAGTTTGATTGTTCCTCATCCAGCAGATGTTTGAGTACCGTGTACCAGAGTATCAGCTGTATGTCTTTCCCTGCTACCACAGGGGATTGTATTTGAACTGTGTAGCACTTGCGTTTGGTCACACAATAATTCTTCCCAATAGGATTGTACAGTTTTTATTTATAACCTTTTTTATATAGACTTGCCTTTCCTTAAAGAGTTATCTTGCTGAAAATTAGTCTAAGGCTCTCCCATTAACCCCTGTTGTCTTCTACAACTTTGATAATGCCTGGGAAATTCCTTGATCTGAGTCTCATGGACACCACCTTTGTTATGTATTTCAGTGGGATCTGATTAGAGGGTAGAGAGAGATTTTGGCTCAGAGTTGCACAATCGGGCATTAAATGTTTAAGCAAAGCATCTGTCTGGAGTGCACTTTTCAGTCTAGTATCTTCCCATGGTCCCCTTTTCAATACAGTGCCTTCTTTGATCTTTTTACTAAGCTGCTTGTATTCCTAATTCCATTAGGAAGGTTTTCTTGTCATCCTCTGGGACTTGTCGCTATTCTGTACTATTTGGAATTTGTTTTCTTGCCCTTCTACCTTTGTAGCCAACTCTGTCTTAGGTGGGCTGGAGGGACTGGGGAGCGGTGGGCACTTGTCTTTCATGTCCTAATTGTTAGTTGCTTGGTTTTTGAGGGCTAGTCAGTAGTATAGACTGGACTCCAGCAGTGGTCTACATGTCAGTCGTTCCTCCCAGAGAAGGCAGTTCAGAGATGCCAGAGTTTCTTGTCAACACATCATCATTCTCCTAGACCTTAAAGCTTCGAAATTCAATTGGAAGTATTTTTAACTCTGCATAAACCATTAATCACTGTTACTGCTTTGATCTTAGTCTACACTAGTGCCCCGCCCCCCTGCAGTACTGCTGGGTCCAGGGCCTTTGCACTAAGCTCCATCTCCAGCCCTCTGAATTTGAGGCAGGGCCTTGCTAAGTTGACCAGGCTGGGCTCAGACTTGCAGTCTTCCTGCATCCAACCTACAGAGTGCTTAGATTACAGGCATATGCCATCATGCCAAGCTTTTAGCTCTCTTTCTTTGGGAATGTGCATAGCCGTTTAATGCACAGAGGAGGGCTAGTGGTAGAACCAGATCGGGCCCTAGGCTGTTTTTGGGTTTTTTGATTGCAGAAAGTTATTAGGGGTAGCACTATAGTAGATAGAAGGGGCAGGAGGCAGGATTGGACAGGGGAAGACTCAGGACCATAATGCAGATATAACATCATTTCTTTCTTTTGGGGATTTTTTTTTTTTTCTTTTGGATTTTTTTGAGACAGGGTCTCATCACTATGTAGTTCAGGCTGGCCTTGAGCTCACTATATAGCCCAGGCTGGCCTGGAACTTGCAGCAATCTTCCTGCCTCTGCTTCCCAAGTGCTGGGATTACTGGCGTGTGTCACCACGCCCAGCACTTTTTGGTTTATTGAGACAGGATCTTGCCATGTATTCCAAACTGGCCTTGAACCATGGTGATCTTCCTGCCTCAGCCTCCCAAGTGCTGGGCTTATAGGTGTGCACCATCACACCCAGCTCTAACACCATTTCTATGTTCACAGTAACCACTGCCTCCTGACCATCACCAAAGGTCCTCTTCATATATTACAGTTACTGTTCTTTTGCTGTTCTTTGTTCTCAGTAGGAAATGCGCTGTGCTTCGTGGGCACTGCACCAGGCCTGAATCTGTCCTTAGAGGGCGCTCTCTGCCTGGTCTCCTGGCACTGGCATCTACTCCCACATCCCTCTGGTGGACTCTTCTTGGATTGTCCTCAGTCTTACCATGAGTACCTTTGGCCTGCTACGCAGTCTAGTGTCTGTAGATGGACTCAACTTGCAGCTGCCTTTTCTGCATTTCTTGTGGTTCCCTGTTTGCTTGTAGTTCCCTGTTTCTTCAACAGCCAGTTTTATTTTTTCCTCAATCAAGATTGTATTCTTAACTCTCCTAGTTAAGGGTCCTTTGGATATAGGAAATGTTCAAGCTGACCAACAGAGGCGGTCACTGTAAGGGCACAGAATCTTTCATGGAACCCAGGATAGGAGGTACAGTTGATTTTTGCATGGTGCTGGGACTGTAAAACTTTGCACTTAGTCCTTCCTCCTGCTTCATTTTCTGTCTGCGTGCATTGCCCCTACATAGGCACCCCAGCCCTCAAGTTCACACAGCCTTCCAGCTCTAGGGATCATCACACACAGATTCCCAGTTCCTCTTAGTTCATATTTTTAAGAATATACACGCTCAACCCACACAGTGATCAGAGTCCCTCCAGGCCACTTGGCCTCCCGGGGAGGGCAGGGGGGTGGAGCAGACCAGCCAGCAGCGCAATCCTTTAGCTGGGAGTTGGGAGCCTCTTAACATGGAGGCTGTGTACTCCACAGACCCTCTTGGAGGACCTCTGCCCTAGGAGGAAAGCTGCTGTTCTGCCTTTTTCAGAATGGAAAGGCAGGGCTGGGAATTTAGCTCAGTGGTAGACCGCTTGCAAGGCCTGGGTCATCAAGGAAATCCTCAGGTTTAGCATCTTGTGGTCACTTTCTTTGATTCCTCTTTATTTCCTCTCTTTTTTCCTTGTGAGTCTTGGCATCCAAGGTCTCTCTCCTCGAGGGCACCCAAGTCTGTTCCCAGGTGACATTTCTTGGCCTCCATTTAGCCTCAGGTGTTTCCTGTCATCTGGAGAGCCATCACAGATTCCACTGTAGCCACTACCCTTGGGTTTCCCTGCCCTCTTCAGGTGTCAGTGCCGAATGTCTGTCCGTTCTGTGCTCTCGGGACCTGGCTCCTGCCGTCCTTACCCACCCTTCCTCAGTTCTCCTGCAGTGAGTTCTGCAGTAGTGTCCTCCAGCATGCCTGCTGGCCCCCTTGGGGCTTGCAAGAGCCTGTAAAAATAGGTGAGATACAAACTGGGGAGTCTATAGAGAGCTTTTACTAAACTTCTCTGGACAGGCTACCTGTATCTTCCCTGTCCCCTTTCTTTTTGGTCCTTTATTAGAGGCCCCCCCCCTTTTTTTTTAGCTATGCTTCTGCTTGCCTGCATCTTTGGATCTTATTTATCCCATCCTAGGGACTGTCCTGAGTTGTAAGGCTTTTCATACTGCCTTGCTTACAACTTTTTTAAACTACTAGAGTCATTTGATAAACACAGAAGTAACCTAAGAACCCAAAGATACACATCGAGGCACAAGGAAGGGCGAGGCATCAGACTCCATTTGATGGTCTAGTGTAGGCTCCTGCATGACGGAGCAGAGAGACAGCAATGCCATGTGCCTTCACAGTGTCCCAGAGCATCCAGGCTGGTTTTAGGGGGAATTGCCAGTATTTCTTGGTTCTGGAAAGTAGCACAAAAGTAAGAGATGGGAAATAGAGGCAGGGAGCACAAGCTCTACACATATGCTCTAGATCAGATGGGAATTGCCATGTGGAAGGGCCAGCTGTTGACTGACAGAATAGCACCTGTTTGGGGATCTTGCTGCCCTTTCCCTATTATAGTACTCGAAAAAAAATGTGGCTGACCAGTCCCTGTATTTGTACAGAGCCAAGGCCGAAAGCCAGTCTCACATCTCCTACTGACCCAGCAGCTGAAAAAATCAGCAAAGTTTGCCCACCTGATAGCGTATTCCTGATTCAGTCCCAAAATGAGTGTGAGAGCAGCCCTCCACATCACCTGGGCCCATGCTTTCCTGTAGGGTTGCCCGATGTATGCTGTGTGCGTGCCTTGGGCCTTGTGCTGCATCCTGTGCAGGCCCTGAAGTGAGGTGTGCTGGGGGCCTGTGGTTGCTTTCTTCCTACCTACCTACCTCTGACCCCGTGGTGGGTGAGGGTAGCTGTACCTGTGGCTGTCTTGAAACAAGAGGCAGAGAACTACTGAGGAACCTGTGGAGCATAGGCTCTCTTCCGTGGCTGCCAGCCTGCTCTCTGGCGAGTGAGCCCGCTGTGCCCAGCAGAGTGGCTGCCCCCTGACCTACCCTGCTTGGCGCAGTTTGAGTGTCTTGGCCTTGAATGAGAAGCCTAAGTTCCTGCTGAAACATGGGTAGGGCCTGGCAGCTATGAGGTGCCGCCTACATCTGCTTTCTGGCTGTGGTGACTTGGCGCTTTTTTAACCTTATATATCTTTTTTCCTTTTTTCAAAACAAAACAATTTTTAGCACACTGAAGAAAAAAAAAAAAGCTAAATGTTTTGTGCCTTTCTAAGGCAGCACTGTATCCCAGGCTGCATTTTAGGACTTAATATGGAAACACCAGAGTCTGAGCTCTTCTACCTTGAGTATCCTAACCCTGGAGTCTTGGGGACAGGAAGGAGCCCCTCTGTGGCCAGAGAAGTGGCACACAAGTGCAGTGTGTCTGTGGTCCCTTTCCCGTCAGGAGCTTTGTTGGAAAACAGCATTGTACTGTGGGATCATCTGGTTGGTTCCATTCAGCAGCTTACTTATCAGATTGGATGTTTTGTCCTCTGTAAGAGACAGAATGTCCCACAGTGTCCAGGTATACTCTGGACACCCCCCCCCCATCATGCTAATGACTCTGGTGCTGGAGAAGTGTAGGGTGTGGTCTGCCGAGATGAGGAGGCGGCTGTTTGTGGTCTTTCTTTTTGCTGGGATCCTGAGACAGAGCACAGGTCTGTCTCAGATTTGATCCGTTCAGTTGAAGGCTTCAAACTTAAAGCATTAAGTAGCCGGTGCCCTCTACAGTGTCATTTTCCCTGGGCAGGGGCAGCAAGGGACACATACCAGAAGCCTGTAGGTATTGTGACTGTAATAGGTTTCAGGGAAAAAAAAATGTTTTCTATACAGTGACATGTTACTTATCTTTTACCCTTTCCTGAGTTCTTCCCTGCTTTTAACTAATAATTGAGAGATAGAAACAATTCTTTTTATGGTCCTCCTTATTCAAGATTTTGAAATTATTGACCTGGGTGGGGCTGGAGAGAACTTGATGTTTCTCCAGAGTGAAGAATCCCATTTGGATATCAGTGTTAAAAAGAAAACAAAACAGACACTTAGATGAGATTTTTCATGGACTATTTTAAAAATGTGTCATTAATATAAAAAAATTTATATTAGCAGTATTTAATCATTCTCACCTGTAAAGAATAAGAAAACAGAAGGTAAATATTCTTACAGAGAATAGAAGAGCTTTAAGATTCATTTTCAAGTCCATTTTGTTTTGCCAATGTATTGTTAGAGGTCTGTTATACTAATGTTATTTATTAATTTTTTTCATTTCCATACACAGTTAACTAAAGAGCTTTTTCAAGCACCCATGTCTGTAAAAAAATATTTTTAAATAAAGTTTCTTTTATCGTAGCCGACTTGATTTCTTGCTTATTCGGGGCCAGGAGGCACTACACAGACATCTCTGGGACTAGTTGAAAGGCAGGTACAACTGCCATGAGGGCAGCACTCAGTGACTGGAACATGGAGGGAGGGGCATTGCCCCAGCCAGCAGCCTGCCAGGTCCGCACGCAGCAGAGAAACAGGGGAGCTGCCCTCTCTGATAGAGTGGGCCCACTTGCTCAGAAATAGAACCCGGATCCCTGCTGCTCACTGAGGCGGATGCTGCAAGTCTTTTAGTGCAGCTGCAGGTCAGAGGCCCCAGGCGCCTTCAGTACCCGTGATGATAGGAAATGGTGAGATTCCTGGCACAATTAAGCTTTATTTTTCTTATATATATAAAAGGAAACTGTTTGCAAATTTACACACAAAACCATATACATATACATATATACACACATACACACATGCATATGGGTACACATAGACGTGCCCCAAAGCTCTGGCCAGGCCCCCACTTTTCATCCCTAAGTACCACTCTCCCATTTGGGTCCTTCTGGGGTCTGGGCCTGTTAGCTCAGTGTGCAGAAATTTGGTGTGATATAACTATAGTCCTTGTCCCCAAGGACAATAGACTTCATCTTTGTCCCTAGCTCCCACCTTTCTGTCTTGTGTGGCCCCTGAGAAAGGGTGCCGGGAGCCACACAGCTCCTGGAGGGCCACCGCAGGGCCTTAGGCTCAGGGGCTTCCATGTGGAAACTGCCCAGCTTCCTCACTGCAGGGGCAGATCTTTGGAAGGAAGGACACCAGTACATGGTCTCTGCCCAAAGACAAGATGTCACAAAAGAGACTGAAGAGGCAAGCAGCAAGACATCAGGACTGTGCAGCTGATTCTGGACATGGCTAGGTATTGTCCAGAGCCAGAGTGAGTGACATTGTGATGGCAAACAGGTGCGTGGGCTCTACTGCATCTGCAAGTTGGATATAGCTGAGTTACTGAAGCCAGCCTGAGGGGCTGGAAACCAGCGCAGAGGGGCCACCCACTCGGCAGCTGGTAGAAGACAGGTATCTACAGCCATAGAGTAGTAAGGAGAAAACACTTCCTGTAAGAAATTCTCCCCACCCTCAGGAGACTGATCCCCTTCTTGGCATGAGTATCACTTGAGTGGCCCTAAAAGGGGGGCCTCCAGGGCTAAGTGAGGCCCTTCTCAGGACGCTCTGTCCTAGCCCACTGGGCTTCTGGAACTGGTCTGCAGGTGAGCTGGAGCAGGGTCTTCCTTGTATGTAGTCCCTCTGGGGGCTTTGGCCAGGGAGAATGAGCAGGAAGCCAGAAACATTCCAGACTGGGAGGGAGCTGAATGAGAGCTAATGCCTCAGATCGATGTATTTCTCTCCCTAAAAATGAGCAGAGAGGAGGAGTAAGAGGGGAACGTGGGTTCAAGGTGTGAGCACTAGGAAGGTGAACTGAAGCAGAAGCTGATGGGCTCAGTGCAGCAGCCCAGAGGGGAGAAGCAGGAATGGGCATGGGGGCTAGAGGACGAGTGGCCCCCAACTCTGCCTCAGTGCTGGGGAAATGGAAGCCACGCTTCAGACGCCATGACCACAGTCTCAGGCTTGTTTAGAAAAAGATAGTGGTTAACAGGACGGGGGCTATGCTTTGTCTTCCTCTGGGGTCCCGCTGCCCCATGCCTTGCTTGTCATCTGTGAGTAGTGTTAAGAAGACAAGAGGAGAGGGGCCTGCTCCCTCTCTCCAAGAAGGAGGAAGGCAGAAAGAGTTAGTGTTCAGGGGATGAGCACCATTTGCCCCTGTCGCCCCCAATCCCTGAAGATAGGTCAGGTACCGGCCACAGGAACTGCCTCCTACCTGGTCTCCTGGAGCCCTCTTGTCACCGTTGCTGCCCTGTAGGAGGCCCATCTCTTCTGGGAGCTTATCTGACTTAACTTCAACTACAAATTCACTCTTACGAGACGGGGGCAGTGTGCTGGGAGGAGGGAGGCAAGAGGTTGGCAACTGGGGGAAGGGAAGGAGAGGGCCTATCGGGAAGGGCACTGCATGGATGACACTCTTTTTGGTTCTCTGGGGCCAACTCAGGAAGGGAAGCAGGTAATTTTTGGAGAAGGTGTGATTGATTGATGGCAGCTGGGCAGCACGCAGTGAAGCAGGGACCGCCCCAACCCAGGATCCCTCTGCTGCTCCTCGGGTGAGGGGCACCGGGACAGACCAGGGAATGTCCCTGAGGAGGCAGCAAGCAGGGCAGCAGGAAATGACAGCGGGCTGTAGGGACTTGGCCCTGCGCTTACATCTCTTGTTTGCCTGACCGCCCACAGGGTAGCTTGCCCTTCTTGTATAGGAAATAGAGGACAGCACCCAGCACAGCCAGGACCAGGATGCACACGATCACGGCCACGATGACCACGCCCTTGCTCTCCTGCTCCGGCAGCTTTTTCTCTGTGTCACAAAGACGCTGGGAGTCACTGCCTGCCTCTGACCGCCACACTGCTGTCACAGCCCCACCCAGCCCAGGATGACAGAAGGTGAGCCGCTACTCACCTCTCAGCAGGGCTCCCTGCTGGGGGGCTGGGGCAGAAAGGGTGCCTGGCCTGGCCCTGTTCTCTTGCCAGGCCCAGCTTACCTGTGGAGGTGCTGTTGGCTCTGGCATGAGGACTGACTGTGGAGGTGCTAGGGCCAGCAGCTGTGCTGGAGTCCAGTGTGACGGGGGTTAAACCAACTGCAAGGCAGAGGGGAGTTAGGAGAAGCACATATGAATGCCCGTGCCTGGGTGTGCCCTGCCATCCTCTGCAGGGAGGTGGTCCTCACCCCGCTTCAGGAGGATGGTGGTGGTGTTTTTGCCCAGGAAGTTGGAGGCCGTGCACTGTACGCCTGTCTCCAACAGCTCTGGGGTCACAAGGACATTCACAGTACTCAGTACCCTCTGTGGGTCTTGCTCTTCTCGTTCACTTGCCTATGAGAAAGGAAACGGCTCAGGAGGGTCAGAGCCGGGAGGATCTGTATTCACCGCTGCAAAGCCTGGGGAGGAGTTAATCAGAGCCAGGCCTGCTCACCGTGCCATTGACATTCCAGGAGATGGTGGGCCGAGGGTGCCCTGATGCCTCACAAGACAGATTCACCATTGTGTCCTCTTTCACCCACACCTTGCTTGCCTTTAGTGCCATCCACGGGGGCCCTTGGGAAGGTAGGGAAGGGTGAGGGAGCACACTTAGCCAGCCTTCTCCTCCCCCAGGAGCTCCCCCGGGGCAGCAGGTGGGTTTTTGGCCTCAAAGAGCTCAAAATGCCCAACTTGGGACACCTTGGTTTCTGTCTCAAGGGCCTCACCAAAGATGGCCACGTTGACCAGCTGTGTGCGGTTCAGGCCGGGTATGCTGGGCACAGATGCCACACAGCGGTAGCCACCCCCTGCTTCCCGTTTCAGGCCTTGTAACTGAAGTGTAGGCCCCTCTTCTAGTACTTGGCCTGTCTGGGGGGAGAAAGGGGTCAGAGGGTCTGGGAAAGAGCAAGCTGTTGTCACCCACAGTCCCAGACTCGCCTGGGTACCTTTTCTCTCAGCCACTGGAAGGCGAGGGCCTGGTTACTCTCGGCCTCACAGGTCAGTGTGAGGCTGCCACCTTCCTGGCCCGTGGGGGCTGCAGGGCTCACTTGAACATCAGACACATCTAGGGGCACAGCAGTAATGTCAGCTTGGGTAGGAGAGGGCCTGTTCCATCTTGACCCAGCCAGGTCCCCCTGTCCTGGGCCCCCAGCCCCTCACAGTTCACCAGAAGTGTCTGGGTGTCACTCGACAGTGAAGTTGTGTCTTCCAAGTCCAGGCTCTGACACTGGTAGACCCCGCTGTGCTGCTTCTGGGCAGGATCCAAGACCAGGACGCCATTGTCAGGGGTTGCCTGTTCTTCCATCTCCCCGGTGCTCGGGTTCTGGGAGAGGATGTGGGGGTGAGCAGAGTGCCTCCAGCCACTCCCCCTGCATCCCTGCCTGCACCATCTGCCCTCATCCTGTAGCCCTCTGCACCTTCTTGCTGATGGTGAAGTGGGGCGCAGGGTTGCCATCAGTCAGACACCTGATTTCCACGCGGTCCCCTTCCTTCAGTGTTCCCATGGGCTCTACTTCCAACCACAGCCTTTCTGCGGGGTCTGTGTGGGCAGAGGAGGTTGTTCTCAGCCCAGGAAGTAGCCAAGGCTGGATAGGCAGGAGCCGACAGATTCCACCAGGCCTGCCCCGGTGAGCAGAGGGCCAAGTCAGTACTCACAGAAAACCGGGACAGTGACTTCCCTAGATTCTTTCATGTGGTTCCCACTGGGCAGCCGGTAGCTGAGCTCACAGTAAAACTGGGCGTCTTTGTCTTCTTTAACCAGCTGGGCCTTCAGGACACTCTGTAAGGTGTACAAGCCGCTTGACTCCACAATCTGTGATGATTGAATGTGGACGCCTGGGCAGGGAGAGAAGGAGCAGGGCTCAACCTCAGCCCCACCCTGTGGTCTCCATGAAGGTTGGCAGGGGCCATCTCAGAACTCTGTCCTTTAGACAGGTGTGATGGTGCACACCTGTAGTCTCAGCACTCTGGGAGGCTGAGGCAGGAGGATTGCATGTTAGAGCCCGGTCCGGGCAACTTAGTGACTTAGCGAAACCCTGTCTGAAAATAAAAAATGAAAAAGGGCAGGGGCTGTTGCTCATTGTGAAGATCCTGGATTCAATCCCCAGTACCCAAGGTCAAATGCAAGGAGGTGACCCTTCAAGTCAGCACTTTCACTGCTCGGTATCCACCCGCAAAGGAACATAGGCACACAGACATACACAAGGATGTGGGCCAGGACTGCAGTGATGAAGAGAAGGGGACTGAGGACGTGGCTCAGGGTAGAGCTTAGCGTGTGCAAGGGCCTGGGTTTGAGCCCCACCCAAGGGGAGTGGAAAAATGAGAAGCACTTGAGATGTGAAGCACTAACAGGAAAATGGTTAAACGATACACACAGTCTGCAAAACTGCACAGTCAGGAAAGCAAGCAGGTACATCTTAATAGACTGATCTGGAAAGAGGACACAAAATAAACTGTATAGCAGTGTGCACCACACATGACCACTGAGCTCGGGGTTTCTCCACCTCAGCACTATTGATGTTCTGGGCCAGAATTAATTCTTTGCTGTGGGGCTGGCCTGTGCAATGCAGGATGTTTAGCAGCATGCCTGGCCTTTACCCGCTAGTGCCAGTAGCACCCCCTGTACTTGTGACAACCAAAACACCTCCAGATACCACCAGATGCAAAATCACCTCTGGCTAAGAACCACTGATCTAGCCAGGCGTGGTGGCACATGCCTGTAATCCCAGCACTTAGGAGGCTGAGGCAAGAGGACTGTGTGAATTCCAGGCCAGTCTGGCCTACATGGTTAGTTCAAGGTCAGCCTGAACTACACAGCAAGACCCTGTCTCAAAAACAAAACGAAACAAAGGACTACGGATCTATGCTTCTAGAAATATTTGTATGTCACTCAGGGAGCTGAGGCAGGAGGATCACGAGGTTGAGGCTAGCTTGGGGTATATAGTAAGTTCAAGGCTGGCCTGGACTACAAAGCAAGACCCTGAGTCAAACACACACACACACACATACACACACACACACACACAGAGGTGCCTTGAATTATAGGACAAATAGGAAGGAAAAGTGACAAGTTTGATTTTAAAATGCTAATCCTTAAGCACAGAGCCCAAAATAACTCAATTTTAATTATCTTCTAAACTTTTTCTGCAACAGTTATAACTGTTGTGTTTTTACTAATAGAAATGTGTTTAGATGCATTCTTAAAAATTCCTTCGTCTAGTTTTGATTCCTTTTTCTTTGATTTTAAGAAATAAAAAAATATAGAAAAGTACTAAGAATGTCAAAGATGTGCACCAACATCCATACACGTATAATTTTAATGACTCCATGTTAATTTTATGAATAAAATGGATTAAGCAACAAACACACACACACACACACACACACACACACACACACAGCATGTTGGCCCATGTTTATAATCTCAGGACAGTGGAAGACTGAGGCAGCTTGGATAACTCAGTGATTTAGTTAGACCCTGTGTGAAAATCAGAAGGGATGGGGGGGGGGATTGGGATTTAGCTCAGCACGAAGGCACTGAGTTCAATCCCCAGTACTGAAAAAAAAAATTAATTTGTATCTGTGAGTAGATATACAGAAATAGGCCTAAAAGAACCCACTAATAGCAGAGGTTTCTTCTGGGAAGTGTCTAGGGCAGCAGGAAGGGACACCCAGCTTTTCCGTAGAACTTAAGTCTTATGAAAATATTCTCAGTCATCATTTACACAATTTCTTTTTAAAGTAAAAGCTACAAGAAAAGGCAAAGTGGTCCCTGTGTGGCACCACAAGCATAAAGGACCACTCACGGTTCTTTTCCTCCTTCAGGGCCTGCCTGTTTTTGTACCAGATGACTTGAGGGATGGGGTAACCATTCCTACCCACACAGGTGGCCACCTGAGAAGGACAGGGTGTGAGTCAGCGTCCTGCCTTCGATGCCCACCAAGCCCCCCCCAGCCCCGCTCACCACCCGGAGGCCCAGGTAGCTCACCTCCTCAGGCTCCTGGCTGTTAACAGAAATGCCGTTGGTACTGATCTGGATGGTTGGCTCCTCTGGGGCTTCTACAAGGGAAGGGGAACGAGCAGGGGCCGTGGGACCTCACTTTCATGACCCACACCACCTCAAAGGCAGGAACGAGGTGGGACACTCACTGTAGACACGGAGCTGGACACGGTACTCCTGGGACCGAGGGCGCCTGCTCTGGCACAGGAAGACTCGCTCATCATGGGGGGAGACTTGAGTGAGCGTCAGGGTGGCCCCGGGGCCCTGGAGGCTGAGGCGGTGCTGGTACTCTCCAGGTTCACTCTGGCCCTGGCCCTGGCGCACACGGAAGATGGGTGTCCGCTTCTCCTTGTGGACCTGAGGGGAGGGGACAGAGAGGTGAAAGTGCTGGGGCCAGCTGGGGGCAGGGCCTCCCACCCCCACCCCTACTGGGGAGCCCTGGCACTCACCACAAACCAGTCCACATGGCTGAGGTTGCCTGGGGAGTCCAAGGGGCACCTCAGAAAGGCCGTGCTTCCCACTTCCACCTCCACCACTTCCTGTGTGGGCTGCTCCACCTCTCCGGGCACACCTGGGGTGAGGGAGGGGGCACCCCGGCAGCTGTGTCAGCTCCAACTGCTTTGTCCCTCCTCTCATACCACTCACTCGCTCCTGCAGCTGTTCGGGCACTGGGAGGGTCTGGAGAAGGCCTTGCCCTATCCTAACACCCAACCTCACTGCCTACCCTCTCCAGTGCAGGGATCCCTGGACCTTGGGGCAGAGACAGGGCACGGGCACCTCCTAGCAGAGGGGCAGAGAGGGGCAACATGGGCTCAGGGCCAAAAGGAAGGCCCCTTTCCTCCTGGGCCCCTTCCCCTCCTCTCTGAGTGAGCTCAGAATGTGAGAATGCAAGGCATGTGCCAGGCTGGGCACACAGGCCCCTTTGTGTCCCACCCCCAGGGGAAGACGTCACTACTCTGCCCTCTGCCCTGAAAGTCCCCTCCCTAAGTGCCCCAGGAGATCCAGTGGGCCAACCGTGGTCAGAAGCTCCCATCTAATACTCTCAATGAACATTCTGCACACTGGGAGTCTGGTAGTAGAGAGCGGTCAGAGGCTCCCCCAGGGGTCAGGGCCGCGGCCAGGTAGGGGGCAGGGGTGACATCAGCGGTGGCAGCAAGCTGCCAGCTCTGTGAGGAGGTGATGTCACTCAACACCATCTGCCCGGGCCCTAGGATGCCTGCGTTGCTGCCCTGGGCTGGCTCCCGGGCAGGAAGGGCACATGGAGTGGTCTTCAACCCAGAGTGGAAGCCTCAGATCCCTGACTGTTTCCTCAGAGCTAGGAGAGCAAGGCAGGATGGGGCTGGACCTGCTGCAGTGTGGCACCCGATTTAGCCTTTTCCCTAGAAATAATGTCAGCCCGGGAGGCAAGAAGACTGGAGTACCCCAGGGACATGGTTGGCAGAGCCCGAGCACTGGAAGAGGGTAATGCCCAGCCTTCCTCTCCCCAGCCAGACAGCGCGTGGGACTGGGGTAAGGAGCCAGGAGGAACCCGCCAGCTGCCGCGGGCCCTAGAAGGGCAGCAGGGACCTGGAGAGCCCAGCTACTAGGCGGTTCCGGAGAAAAAGCTCCGAGGTGCCCTGGCGCTCTTCCACCTGACTGTGGTCCCCGAAATAAGTTTGCAGGAGCTTCCACTCTGGAAATCCTCAATCCCTCGTCTGTGCCACCGTGATCCTGTCAAACACACTCCAACCCCGCGAGGCGCCAGGAGACCCACACCCGCCCGCAGCCGCTGCCAACGCCCAGCCGGGAGGGAGAGCCGTCCCCCAGCCTCCCGCTCACCTCCAGCCTGGCGCGCGGCCCGGGTGGGGGTGGGGGCGGCGCACCCCTCGAGCTAGGGAAGCTGCCTTTGCCAGCAACAGGCGGGCGCGGGATCGGGGGCCGAGGATGCGCTCTAGCTGCACGTCCCTCCCGGCCTGCAACTGCGGGCGCCCAGGGTGAGCACCTGCGGGAAGCCTCCCTCGCCGCCCCCGAGGCTCGGCCCCACCCCTTCCCGCTCGCGGCCGCAGCCTCCAGGCCGCCTCCCGGGTGCCGCTCCGGGGATACTCTAGGATCCGGGCTGCAAACTGGCAACAAGAGTTGCACGCGCGCAAGGCGCCCGGGACCGGGGACCGGGCAGGGCGAACGCCCGCAAAGGCGCAGAGCTCCAGCGCCGCCGCGCTGCCGGCGCTGCTCCTCGGCGTACTTGGCCGAAGACTCCGGCCCGGCGGCTGCGGGGCGCGGGCCCCCCGAGAACTCACTCACCCGTGGCGCGGCGATCGCAGCAGCACAAGATGAGCAAGAAGACACAGACGAGCCTGGGGAGACCCATGCTTCCCGGCCGGAGGGTGACGGACAAGTGAGCAGCTCACGGCTGTCGGGGGCTGACGTCAGGGGGGCGGGGGAGGGGGCCCAGCGCCGCCCGCCCCGCCTCGCGCAGCCCCCCGCCCCCGCCCCGCGCGCCGCAGCCCTAAGGGGCGGGCCCGGCGCTGGCCGGAGCTGCGCCCGGGATCGCGGCCCGAGCAGGCCGGAGCTGCCTTTACAGCCCCTCGCTTGGGAAGGCAGCGGGGGCAGTGACAGGTGTCCTGGGGCCGGGATGACTGGCCGAGGCAGCAGCGACAAGCTGGCCCCGATGCCCAGAGTCGCCGCCACACCAGCTCTCGCCCCCTCTCACCTCCGCCAGCCGGTGTCGCCTTGGGGGACCTCCGTGCCGAGGAGTAACGGACCAGTCCTCAGTGTCCCCCGTAGGGGTCCCCAGCAGGCTTCTCTGCCCTACCTCAGAGAAATCAGGGCGGGCCTTGGTCGCTTCCCAGAATGATTGCTCCCCTGCAGCTGCCGCCAGCCTGGCACTGCCCGGCCTCCTCGCCGTCCTGGCGGCTCCAGGAAAGAATCATGCACTAGGGCCCACAGACCCAGAGGTACCTGCAGGGGGGAGTGGAGATGGTGCCGTCTGGGCTGTTGTTCCCCGCCAAGCCAAGCAAGTCTGCCCTGGCCTAGAGAACAGGGGGGAAGGCAGAATTCACAGGCTCTGGGTACTTAGACTTGTCCAAGCCCAAGCGCGAGGATTCTGTTTCTTCCCTTTTCACTCCTTGAGCCTGGCCTGGGACTCAGTTTCCCCTCACCTGAATGAAGAAAAGAGAAGGGAGAGTTCATAGATGCAGGGTCCCCACCTTGACCCCCCAGAAGTCCCTTGGTCTCCCAGATGCACAAAGGGACCCTGCAGCAATATTGTCCTTGGCTCCTTCCCGGACCCCCCTGACTAAAGTTCCACAGGTGGAAGAGGGCTGCTTGGAAGAGGAGTCAGATCCTGCTGCACAGATGCTGGAGCTGGATTTGCCACAGGGCAATGTGTAAGGAGCCTTCTCCCCAAACCCCAACTTCTCCCTGGGTCTTCCGGCCTCTCGAAGTGAAGATGCAGCAGAGGAGGGCAGCTCTTGCCACCCTGGTTTTGTGAAAGGGGCCCCGTCTGCTGGAACTCTTTCCCCAGGGAGGGTCAGATAGGGCCTCGGTTTGGGGTGGAAGTCTGTCACCCCACGGGCAGCCATCCCACTCACTGGAGGATGAGCAGGTTGAGGGTGCAAAGTCAGAGATGGCTGGGCGACTTGAGGAGAAGGCTCTAATGACACAGAGATGACTGGCAAATGACATCAGCCTTGTCTTTCAGCCTTCTGACCCCCTCCTCCCCTATCCATTAATCTCCAGCCAGAGGCCAAGCTGGCCAGGCCAGGGTCCTGGAGCCTGAGGGGAGAGAGCAAGAGGAGAACCCCTCCACCCCGCTCCCTGCCCCCCAGGGTGAACGTACTGCTCTGGCCCAGGGCCCGGAGCAGACTGGAATAGATGAGCACGTTTGTCTGCAGGGCGGGAGCCAGAATGGCTGAAGGATGCTGTTTGCCCTGGCAGGCCTGGAGCTGGGCACGGAGCTGCTCCTCGGCTCCACCCCCTCCTTTTCACTTAACACCATTAACTAATCATTCTCTTCTCCGGTGGCCTGAAAACAAAGTCAGCTAACCACCAAGGACAGTCAGTTCTGAATTCTTCTTCCGCCCTTAGGAGAGTGAAGCCAGGTGGGGGTTGGAGGAGTCTCTGCAGTTAAAGGGAAATAAGATTAGAGCCCAGGATGACAGCCTCTCCCCACTTGGTTCCAGCAAGCAAATACAGACACTGTCCTTTAAGAGAGTCAGTAGCCTAGAGCTGTGATGGAGTAGGTGGAAGAGGTCTGGGGACACAGAGTTTAGGGAAGAGGGCACTTTGGAATTTCAAACCAAAAGGGTCAGAACCTCGGAGAGGATTCAGAGGGGACTGGAAACAGGAAGGACAAGAGCGAAGGCAGGAGGGCAAGGCAGGAGGTGGAGGGTACCCACTCAGCTCCTCTAAAACACCAGGGGGTGGAGCTTCAGGGGCAGCAGCAGGAATCCCAACAAGCGAGGACGGTGGCTCAGCAGCAGGGAGATGGAGATGATGGGCAAAGAGGCGCCTGACACCTGGCAGAGACTCAAACACCTGGCCTGGGTGGGGGCAGCCTTGCCCAGATGTAGGCCAAGGCCGGAAGACGCGGCCTCTGGGGGCAGAATCCTAATTCTCTGCCTCATTTCCCTCCGGAGGCAGGGGCAGGATTGCTGCTTTCCTCCACCCACATGGTAGACCCGGCTGCCAGAGATAAGACCATCCTGTGTGGAATGCCCTGTGTGTCTCTCTGTCAGGTCTAACTACAGACAGAGAAACTGAGGCTGGAATGGTCCTGGTCAGGTTCCTAGGTGGGTGGGGCTCTCCACCAGCATATGTAGGGAAGAGGAGAATTGGCAGTAAAAGTACAAGGACAGGCTGAGAGTGGACCTCAGGAGTTTCCCTAGGCTCTTAGAGGGCACCTTCTGGTACAGACCATACCAGGAGGATGTAAGAAGGGCGGACTGGGCTGTGGAAGAGGAAGGAAGCTGAGAAAGACATAGTTGCAGCTGCGAAAGAGAAGATGGGGGGGGCGGTGGCCCAGCAATCTCAACAACTATGGAATCTGGGGAACCCCTTGGCCTGACCAGAAAATAGGATCCAGCCTGGGCCTCTTTTTGGAAGGGAAGCCAGGAGACTTCCAGAGTGGAGGTCTGATTGGGAGGAGATTGTGTGGAGGAGTGAAAAACAGGGTGGGAGGAGGGTGGGGGGCTGAGAACATCCTAGGGCCAGGAAACCGGATACTGGAGGGCTGAGTGGAAGATGTGGGGGAAGAGATTGAATGGGGGGAAGCGGCCCCGCTCTTGGCTCCCGACACAGTCGTACCCATGTCCTTGCACCTGACCCAGGGCACAAGGAAGGAGGTGCAGTCAGGATGGAGGTGCGCCCCAGCAACACTATGGAAGAGGGGGAGGGCGGCTGGGGGGGATGGGAGGAGCTATTTTTAAACTTGGAAAAACCGTGAGTGAGTTCATCCCCACCCTGAAGGCTGTAAAGGCCCTATTGTGTTGGGGTCTGGAAAAGGGGGAGCGGGAGTGGTGGCACAAAGGCCAGGCTTATGCCGGGCAGGCAGGGGGAGCGCAGGCCGGGGGAGGGGCGGCGGCGGCGGCACAGCTGGCCTAGTGAACTCGGGGTCAGGCTAGGCTGGGCTTGGGCTGACGCAGGGGGCGGGGTTCCACCCTCACAAAGCCCGGTCTTGGAGAGCTGGGGTCTCTGGCATCCGGTGGCGCGTCCTGGGCAGGGGGCTGATGGTGGGATTCCCGCCGCCTGGCTTTCCCAGGAACCGCGGGGTCTGTTCCCAGGCTCCCAGCATTCCGGGGACTCCCCCGGGAGCTGCTGGCCTCTCCTCTCGGCCCTTCCCTGCCAGGGAGTAGGGGAGAGCGGGGAGGGGGAGGTAGGGGAGAGCGGGGAGGGAGAGGTAGGGGAGAGCGGAGGGGGAGGTAGGGGAGAACGGGAGGA